>ML398240.1:15092-92060 GCA_005239525.1 Nicotiana knightiana
TATATACTATCTATGTTATGCTTGGGAAAGCCGTATATAGATTAGAGAAGAATTGAAGAGAGCGCGATCTTAACCCTTCAGGGGAGCGGATTTGTGGTTAGGATAGGAATATACCTAGTCACCGTGCTTAATTAAATATCGTAATCGTAGTGCGTTCTAATAGATTAATTTCATAGGAATATAGGCGTTAATCTATTGAGAATAGGCGAGTAGTACTTCGGGAGAAGGCTACGGGAGTAATTATCGATTAATTAGCAACCATGAGTGAATTATATGAAAGGGAGAGTTAATTAGAATGCAATACGAGTGGTGAATTGATCACAACCCTGGAATATTTTTCTCTATTGAATACACAACAATACTCTCGTTACTTGATAATTAGTTCCCATAATTGTAGAATAAATTAGTTATATTCCTGGATTTTGTTTAGCTCGATTAAATATCAATTAGAGTGATTCAATAAGTAGTTTACGCAAGTCCCTGTGGGTTAGACATTCGATTTAACATTATATTACTTTCTACGACCACGTATACTTGCGTGTGCGATTTGGACCGACAATATGCCTCGTGAGTCCTTAGTTATGTCTGTTCATGTGTCGACTCCGGTGGGTGATACTGTTGTTGTGGACCGTGTGTATCGGTCGTGTGTGTTATCTATTGAGGGTCTGGAGACCCGAGTGGACCTACTGTTACTCAGCATGGTCGATTTTGATGTGATATTGGGCATGGATTGGTTATCTGCGTGTTATGTTGTTCTTGATTGTCACGCCAAGACCGTGACCTTAGCTATGCCGGGATGTCCGAGGGTTGAGTAGAGAGGTTCTTCTGAGTATATTCCTAGCAGGGTGATTTCCTACCTGAAGGCTTAACGCATAGTTGA
Source organism: Nicotiana knightiana (assembly GCA_005239525.1). NCBI lineage: Eukaryota > Viridiplantae > Streptophyta > Magnoliopsida > Solanales > Solanaceae > Nicotiana > Nicotiana knightiana. The sequence goes on from ML398240.1 coordinate 15,973, forward strand.
GAAGGGGTGTTTATCTTATTTGGCTTTTGTGAGGGATGTCAGTGGTGAGACTCCCGTTATTGATTCGGTTCTTGTGGTCCGTGACTTTCCGGAAGTGTTTCCTGCAGACCTTCCAGGCATGCCAGAGGTACTCAGTTCACATCTCAATTTTGGAGAGCCGTACAAAGAGAGTTGGGTACTCAGGTCGAGTTGAGCACAGCGTTTCATCCTCAGACCGATGGACAGTCGGAGCGTACTATTCAGATTTTGGAGGATATGTTCCATGCATGCGTCATTGATTTTGGGGGTTCATGGGACAAGTTTCTACCGCTCGTGGAGTTTGCATATAATAATAGTTATCAGTCGAGTATCCAGATGGCTCTGTATGAGGCTTTATATGGTAGGAGGTGCAGATCTCCGGTTGGTTGGTTCGATCCGGGCGAGGCTAGGCTATTGGGCACAGACTTGGTTCAGGATGCGTTGGGTAAGGTGAAGTTGATTTAGGAGCGGCTTCGCACGGCGCAGTCTAGGCAGAAGAGTTATGCGGACCGGAAGGTCCGAGATGTGTCTTTCATGGTTGGGGAGAAAGTGCTGCTGAAGGTGTCACCCATGAAGGGTGTTATGAGGTTCGGGAAGAGGGGAAAGCTGAGTCCTAGGTTCATTGAGCCATTTGAGGTGCTTCATAGGATTGGGGAGGTGACTTATAGACTTTCCTTGCCTCCCAGCTTATCGAGTATTCATCCGGTGTTCCATGCGTCGATGCTTCGAAAGTATGTTAGTGACCCGTCTCATGTTTTGGACTTCAGCACGGTTCATCTCGAGGGTGATATGTCATATGAAGTAGAGTCAGTGGCTATTTTGGGTCGTCAGGTTAGAAAGCTAAGGTCTAAGGATATAGCTTCAGTGAAGGTTCAATGGAGAGGACAGCCGGTAGAGGATTCCACCTGGGAGACCGAGCGGGAGATGCGGAGCAGATATCCTCACTTATTCAAGACTCCAAGTATGTTTCTAGACCCTTTCGAGGATGAACGTTTGTTTAAGAGGGGGAGGATGTAACGACCCGGCCAGTCGTTCCGTGAGATTAGCCCAGTTTCCCCAATTTCTGCCTTATCATATGCTGCTTAGCCTATTTATGTTGTGTTGGGTCGGTTGGTTCAGTTTCGGAGTGGTTGTGGTGAGAACAGAGACACATAGTCTCTTAAACTAGCTTAATAGTTGGAAAAGTCAACTGGGAGTTGACTTATTGGAAAACGACCTCAGAATGTGGATTTTATGGCTCGGATAGCTTCGTTAGGTGATTTGGGACTTACTAGTGTGTTCGGAATGAAGGTTTGATGTCCGGTGTAGAATTAGGCTTGAATTGGCGAAAGTTAGTTTTTGGCGATTTCCGGTCGGCAGTGGAAAATAGGCTATCGGGGTCGGAAGAGAATTATGGAATTTGGAGCAGGTTTGTAATGTCATTTTTGATATGTGTGCAAATTTTCAGGTCAATCGGATGTGTTTTGGTTGGTTTCGGCATCATTGGCAAAATTTAAAAGTTTCAAAGTTCATAGGCTTGAATTTGATGTAATTTTTGTGTTTTTGCGTTGTTTTTGGTGTTTTGAAGGCTCGACTAAGTTTGAATGATGCTATGGGGTGTGTTGGTATGTTTTCTTGGGGCCTCGAGGGGCTCGGGATTGATTTCGGATGGTTAGCGGAGGTTTGGACCTAGGAAATTGCAGCAAAATAGTTGCTGGTGTGAAATTACTGGTGTGGACGCACCTGCGGATGGGGAGCCGCAGGTGCAATGTCCACAGGTGCGAAGAATCTTGCGCATGTGCAGAAGGAGGCCAGGCTGGAGGAATCCGCAGGTGCGAGGCATGGGTCGCACCTGCGAAGCTGTAGGTGCGGAAAAGGACTCGCAGGTGCGAAGATTGGATTGTCAGTGGGAGTTCGCAGTTGTGCACCTGGGACCGTAGGTGCGGGTCCGCAGGTGCGAGGAATGGTCCACAGGTGCGTATTAACTGGACAGAAAATATAAATAGGTGCCTCCGTGAAATTTTGGTCATTTCTTCCATTATTGCATGCGGGTTGAGCTGGTTTGAGAGCAAATTGAAGGAGGAATTCGAGGGTCTTCAGTGGAGGTAAGTTTCCCGGATTATAAACTCGTTTATATGTTATTTTGTGACGGATTAGTCTTGAAATTTGAGGAATTTAAAGTAGAAAAGTTGGGAAAAATGGGAGGAAGATTGGAAAATTCTTTTGGTCATTTGAGCGGGCAATTGTGGTCTGATTGCGGTGTTCTTGGTATGTGTAGAAACGTGAGAGGATGAGGATTCTAGTGATGTAAATTTCATAGAATTTTGAAACATGGTCCCTGGGCTCGAGTTTGGCCGAATTTCGAGAATTTTTTATAAATTGATAGTTTTCGATTGGGTTTTGTTCCTTTGGCGTATATTGATGATGTTAATCTGGTTTGGTTAGATTCGAAGCAATCGGGAGCCGATTTGAGGGGCAAGAGCATCGCGGATTAGTATTGTGGCCCGGTATAGGTAAGTAATGGCTATAAATCTTGTCCTGAGGGTATGAAACCCCGGACTTCATGTTTCTCACTGTTTTTAGAATGGCGCACATATCGGATGACGAGTATGTGGAGCGCACTGATTTTGGATTGGACTTGGTCCTCTCTGCGGCAACTATTGAGTTGCGTATTTTACTCTAAATCATATGTTAAATTGTGTTCTAAAACTATTGCTATATTTGGGCTATAAGCCATGTTTGGGGCCTTGTGCCGACTTGTTTGGACCCCTTAGGGGGCTTTTTACTGCTATTTCCTCACTGTTGATTTATGATTTACACTCAGTCATATTGTGCTTAATTGTTTTCGAAACTCATCCTTATTTACCCTGCTTTGATATATAAAATGATGCTTTTGGGTCGAGTACCCCATTTTACCGATACGCCCGAGGGGATTTTGAGAGTTTCTGACTGAGTGAGGCCAAGGGCCTGATTGTGAGGATATGATACGTCACGAGGTGGCTTGATATTAGCGCTTGGGTTGAAGGATCCCCTCCGGAGTCTGTGCACATCCCCAGTGATCGCAGGTACCTACTGAGTGCCGAGTGACGAGTGATTGGGAGCCATGAGTGACAGTGAGGTTGCCCGAGGGGCTGATACTGAGTGGACGTGAGGTGTTGAGTGATGTTCTGCTCGTGGGGCGATTTATGATACATGTTCTGCCCAAGGGGATATTTATGACTTATTTCATTTTACACTAAATTCTTCAGGTATTTTTATTTCTGAAATTGTTGGAAAACACATTTTTCAAAGGATTTTACTGAAGTTGGCTTTTAAGGCATGTTGATTTCATACATATATATGTATATATTGTTGGGAAAAAAGGTTGTGCATATTGTGAATTGATGAATTGACTTTTATGTGTTTCTTGCCGCTTAGAATTGATTTATTTTCGTTACTACTGATTTGTCGTACTTACATTACTCCCTGCACCCCTGTGTGCAGATACAGGTGTTGATACCGAGCGTTAGCCATCTATTCCGTGCGGACCCGGAGTTCGGGACATAGAGGTAGTTGTTCAGCGTCCGCAGCATCCCTGTTTTCCCTTTTTATGTTATACTTAGTTATTCGTTCGGAGGTTTTGTATTATAATAGTAGACTTTTTGGTATATTCCTTAGATGCTCAAGACATGTTGACTCCGCATTTTGGGGATGGTTTAGCGGTTTATTTTGCCTAATGGATTCAGTAATTCTATATACTTTTATGAAATGTTGAAAATGGTTGGGATTTTGGAAAGAAACTGTAATTATGTGATTATCGGCTAGCCTAGTTCTACGATAGGCGCCATCACAACCGGTTTAGGATTTGGGGTCGTGACACTTAACTTACTTAAGACTTTGGTAAATCTTTCTTATCCTTGTAGAAGGATTTCATCTTTTTCAGTTTACATTAAATATTCATATAATGACAATGAAGTCTGAAGTACGGGGTGTAACAATATTAAATCACTTTATATACTTTTAGAGGGGATCTCATTTTCGAGCTTACATCAATTGACTAACGACGTACTTTCACGTACAAAATCATGGGGTGTAACATCATTCCCCCTTTCGAAACATTCGTCCTCGAATGTTGACCGATGTGCTTATAAGTCTCATAACCTATAACTCTTATGAATACTTTAATATTATCCTTACCATCTACAAAATTGTTCGGTGAATAAATTCAAAGACTAGGGCATTTCCCCCCTTTAGGCCTCTTCTCACATGACTTGTGATCGGAATTCTCCCAATCTCATAACTTTGACTATCTTCTGTGATGCAGCCTGTATGACTCTATCCTTTTATGTGCGGATCTTCTCTCTTTTTTCCTACAACTTTTTTCCAATCTCTTGGCCTCACTTTGTGAACATATACAGAACTATGACAAGATGTCCCTCGGAGCATATATAGGTGTACTGAAGTTCTTTGCTTGGTACATTGCCGAACTTACGACTATTGCTATGTTTTGTTTCCTAGCGTTGGTTATCCATCCTTAAGGATTTATTGCATCTAAGTAGGTCATACCGTACTATAACACTTAATTAGGTTTATTATTACCGAGGTCTGCCACCCACTCCAGGTTACTCTCTCACTACTTATCCCATATGTATAAATCTAAGTCCTTTAATGCTTCCTTATTACTGTTCATCTAAAGTATGGCGTCATAACCTCCTCTCATACTTTGGAATTTTTATCCATCTGTTGTTGATTCACCTTAATGTTGATCTATATCTACCACTAACAACTTCAGACCTTTTACATAATACATTGTCACTAAGGCTCACGTCTCATCGGGGAACATCTGAAGTGATTTTCCTGATCCACCTAGGGGTGATACTATACTTTAATAACCATATTTAATAGCATCCCAATGATTCATCTTATAGGGGTATTCTAATCCCGTGCAATTCATGAAATCCCTTTTCTTTAAATCATTACTCAATCGAAGGACCAAACGTCATCCTTTTATCTATCATAATTACACCCTTATTCTACTACCACGACATCATTTCATCTCCTCAAACTATTACTAGTCTTAGACTCCTTTGCATTCATTACGGCTATACTAAGCTTTCTGTAACTTATGGAAACCATCAACTCTCTTGTTTTGATGGGCTTAATCTCGAGGCTTTACCTGTTCTCGTCACCTTCTCACTTGCATTTCCATACCTTTACTCTTATCTACCTAAAACCTTGTCGCTCTATCATACTTTATCTTGCGACCTACACATATCTATTTATACTACTTGTAATCTTCCTTTAAATTTCTAGCACCATAGATTTCCTTTCGTTCCTTCTCAGTTGTCTTTAAATGTAAGCAATGACTTTTTCTGGTCATTCTTCGACTTGTTGCATGAATAATTGGCTTATCTTGTTGCCCACGAATATTGGAATTTCCCATAACTCATATGATCTCAAATATTACCTTTGATTTTTACTTCTCGTTCACTAGCCATGACGGTGCCACTTTCTTATGGAGTGTATACAATATTATAGTGAGACTATTGTTACAGGATTATTTCTTCTTTATGTCATTATGCTTAAGTTGAAGCCTTCTTCCTTATTTCCTCAGCTCTTCTTCCTGTGTAGTACTTAAGGAGACCTTCTGGCTCTTGTAAAGTTGCGAGTTTGTTATATTGTATACCCAAAGGAAATTTTGATGTTCTTACTCGCCTACAAATATCCTTAGTTACATACCTCCGTGACCTTATGCTCGTAGGGTTACTTCTGAACTCAAATTCTAATTGTCTCCTTAGTGGCACTCTGTCTTATTTCCGTAACACGTATACAACCTTTAATTACCCCAACTCCTATCTAAATTTTTTTCTTTTCAGCAATTGTGATCTCTCATATCTGCGAGACTGAATTCCTTATGATGGGGTTCAATGCATTTATCTTGCATGATTTGTTGATTTATTTGTATCCCCTTGTCTAGCCATAACTAGACTCTTCCTGAATCAACTGCTAACTACTCGTTGGTCCATTCTCATATCTATATTTCGCATAATCTCTCTTGGGTTATATCCTTTATCTTACCTCTCGCACTGGCTCCTTATTATTCAATAACATCTCGGGGGAACCTTACTGCCTCTCACTGGCGTCGTGCTTGCATATTGTTCTGGAATCATAGCATATCTGTAGGATTTGAATAAATGCAATCTTGTTCCTTTCGTCTTTTTACCGCATTCTTCCTTTACTATTCCATAGTTACCTCTTCATCTTTGGCACTTTTTTTTTCTTTTCACATCTTCACTGACATCTTACTCGCCTTGCGGTAACCCTTCTATACCAGGGATAATTGAATTTATTATGCACAAGGTTGAAACTTAGTGTAACTGGCACACTTAGTCCCTTAATCTTAACTCTATTCACCGTGCTTGCTTTAGGGAAGCGTCTTCCTGAATAAACTTTAAAGTTCATTCTTCTATTATTTATTTATTATTACTGGAACGCGATCTCTGAAATTCTCACGTTGTCGACTATTATCAAATCTTCCGATCCTTAATTCATGTGCGGTATATCTTGTTCACTAGACCATACTGATTTCTATTACTCTAGGGGTCTAACTTTTCCTTCAGGTAATCACGTTAGAGTCACCAACTCAGTTTTGGAAATAGGGATTTGACTTTATGGATTATACTCTTTTATTTCCTCAAGGCCTGTCACCTCGCCTTTTCCTTCACTTGACTATAGACTTTCACCGTTCCATATTTTGATTTACCGTTATCAGCCATTTATCACATCTTACTCATAGTGCTTCATTCTCTCTCTTCTTATTCTCTGGCTAATATTTTTGTCTATTACTTTATTCTGAAAACTTCAGCAAAATGTTCTTTCACTTTTAACACCCCTTGCTTCATCTCACTGGCTCTTCGGAATGCCTAACATTCCCCCTTCTTTTTTACACGAGGCTGGAGTCATACTGAGGTAAATAGTTATCCCTTATAGGATCCCACTCCCTATCTTTTGAAATTTCTAAATATTCTAGTATTCATATCTGATTGTACTATTCTAGAGTTCACCATCTAGGTGTCTCACAAGGAGATCTATTACCATATTTGCACTATCCTTCGAAAATATCAATTAATGCTAACAATCCATCCACAATTTGTGCTACTCTAACCCCATCTTGATCCTGATATTCCATCATTCTCTTAAATTATATCTGTCAACTCCCATAGGGCATAATTGAGATGGGTGTGGCTAATTGTATATATTTCTGTTACTGTTGAAAGTACCTCGGAATTCTTATATTTCTCTGCTTGAATTGTAAATACTATTAATCCTCATTAACTGGGTACCTCGTACCCTTATTCACCTTGCTTCTTTTACTTGCTGAAACTTGTGTCTGCCTTCCGATTCTCTTATTACTTTGTGCCATACAGGTGGATAGATATTCTTGCCTTAGGGATCCTTATCAAGAAGCTTACACATCTTAGTACACTCATGATCTGCTAAATACCTGACATTTACTCAGCATAAGCATGATGCAAAATCGAGTTACTCTGACTCAACTCTTCCACAACCACATTCAATCTTTTACCAACTATCTTTCTGGATGTAGGTATCATTGTATTACAAATAAAATAGGATTTAGGAGTTAAAATTATTACAACTGAGCTCTAACACACGATCTAGAGTAAGAAGAAAGAGTGACAGTCCTAAATGCCCTGTTGCCTCCTGCTTATAATTGTGGTGCACAACACACCCATAAACAAGACTCTACTAGACACGGCTTGTAGACTCTCTAGGATAGAACTGCTCTGATACCACTTTTGTCACGACCGAAACCGAAGGGACACAACGGGCACCTGGTACCTTACTCAACCTAGTACCAACGAAACATATCTTTCTTATCGTACTATCATTGGTAAATGGGCTAAAAGGGACTTCATGAGATAATCAGAATAAAACATAAGGGAATACTAGACATCAGATAATCCAACATTATATAGAAACTTATACATGTGATATACGGACCTATAAGGACGACATGATCATTTGTAAGCTCAAAACATAGGCCGACAAGGCCATACAAGTATTCATATACCGGACATCTGTCTACAAACCTATAAGAGTACATAAATAGCATAAAGGTCAGGACAGGGCCCCGCCATACCAGTCAATACATGTCCAAATCATACTGACCAAATAGGCAACTCTGGCGCAAGGGGAATGCACCAACACCTTTTGCTAAGCTGATAGCCTACTATAAGGACTGTCAACCTATCTTTCAGGACCTGTGGGCATGAAACGCAGCATCCCCAGGCAAAAGGAACGTCAGTAAAAATAAATTACCAAGTATGTAAGGAATGAAAATTAGTATATAAAATAAATGTAAGAAATACGGAGTAAAGTACTCAACCTGTAAGTCTGAATAGCTCTATGAATCATAAAATGTTTATAATGTCATGCATGTGTATGTAAATGTCATGTCATGCATAGGTATATGCGTACATAATATCATCAAGCCTCTAAGGGCATCCCATCATATCATCTCGGCCTCTATGGGCAAAATCATCAATGTATACCAGCTGATCAAGTGGTGGTGTGTATATAACACCATAATTTTTCCCCATACCCTATATACATATACTATACGCGTGTATAACTCCATCTGGTCATGGGTCAATATAAATATATAAATGAATGCAATGCATAAGAAGTAAGTCAATAAGATCTCTCGGAATGTCATGAGACCCATGAACAGATGATATGATAGTAGGACATATGGGGAATCAAGAACTTAGGCAACCCTAATACTTTTAAGAATAGAATCATTCGTGAAACTTTTGTGCTTGCTCATTTTTTTGTATCATATGGATCATGACAAAAGGAAAGAAGATATAACCTTAACATACCTGTATGATCTCTTCCTTATTATTCAATCAATCTCAGCACAACTTCTTGCATCTACAACAAGTGAAATGATATTGTCGTTAACATATAATGTCGTGCCATCATACTTGGCTAGTCGTATGGCTTAAGGAAAATCGGGCAGAAACTCCCCTATTTTTAATATATTCCAAAGACCACTAAGGGTCATCAATATCCCAATAACAGCAACTATAACCAACAATAGCAACAACAACAATATAATCCAATATGAGTTTCTCTGATTATCTTAACAATCATATTGAGCAACAAGCTTGATTTTAACAATATGAGTTTCTTTGATTATCTTAACAATCATATGTGATGGTCAACAGTAGAGTCAAGTTCGCAAATGCAAACTTTGTTCACATTTGCGAATAACGGGCTTCATTTCTGGGCAGTGATGTAATTTAACATTTTTTGGCCCCAAACCCTTTAATACACGACCTAACTCATTTGGGTAGATATCTTTGGCAGTCTTTAAGAGAAACAATTTTTGGAGCTAGGGTTCTTGCACACACACTTGGGGCTTGAAGATTTGAAGACTTCGGTTGATATTTTCTTACCCATTTTTTCTAATTTCTTTATTTCCTTGCTTGAATATCTAAGTGTGTAGTATTTATTCCAATACTTGAATCTTGTTTATCGGAATATTCATATTTAAAGTTTGGACTAAATATCTTGTTGTGCTTATGCATTGAATGGTTTTTATTAATATTAAAGTGAATTAATTATTTCTTTAATGTTTTCAAAGGGAATAGGTAACCCTAGGACTCGCTCATTAACTTCGAATTAATCTTGGAAAAGGTAATTTGAGGTTGGAAAAGATTAATTAACAATAATTTGAGGCGTTAATCCTCATTTTATTAATTCTGCCTAGGGATAGGATTGAACTACTTGTAGCCACATCGGGTGCACTTAATCATCTTAATTATTTTAGGGATAATTAAATTAGGGAGTCTTGTTAGTCTTCAGAAGAAGCTAATAAATAATTATTATCTGAGGCTAATTAACATAAACTCTCTCATATATGTAAAATCATAAAATGCATTTGATCGTTACTTGAGTGTAATTCCCCGTGTGTCCATGCTTGTAGCCATTAATCATTTTACTCACTTTCTTGGTTGGTTTATATTTTTTGCAGTTAGACATAAATTGTTTCTCAAAACCCTTCTTAGTTTTATTTGTAACATAATAAGCGATAATTTTCTTACTTGCCTAATCGTCTACATATTGTTCTCTGTAGGATTCGAACCCGATTCATAGTCGAGTATATTATATTGCATCCGACCTTATCCGTTTACTATTTTAGTAGTGGATTTGGATGCCATCACTTTCCTAATCTTGTTATGTTCGAGTAACCCTTAGGATGTGACCTTATTTGTTTAATTGGAATTTGTGAAAAGCAGCATATATGCAAGATGACGAGCGTATATGCGGGTGTTATGCATGATTTATGACTGGATTAGGCTTCAATTATGCCTTTTTTGGACTGCGTACTTTCTATGATTCATAATTTAATCATTTGTATGATTACGTAAACTTCTCGAATCATGCTAAAGATCATGTGTAGGTTTTGAATTCCTACTTGGACATGATACTCGTTATTGTATGGAATAACCACCTAATAGGAATTGTATTTGTATACTTCGCACATGCATATACCTTAGCATGCTATATTATTTGTCCGTGAATATGTAATTTGTTATCCGATTTTAGTATACATGTATTCTTATATATGCTTTCTGTGAGATGGACTGCATTGATAGCATGTGAGTAGTCTGTTTGGGTTGAGTTATTATAACACGTGAATTGTCCGTGCAATTGTTGTGATTATGGCACGTGAATTATCCATGCAATGTGTGGAAAATGATCCATTCCCTTAGGATCATCCTCTCATGTTTCTCCTTGATGACATATACGATGAGTATGGAAAACTGATCGGTGTTTGGACTTTGCGTATCTTTTCTATATGTCAACTTCTTGGATATATATGTGATTTTTATTGTATATATTCTCTATATGTTGAACTATTAGTTTGTTTACTATATTTGTGCATATCTTGTTTATGCACTGTTGGCATAATTGTACTTTATACTTAGATTCAAGTATTGTTGTTACATACACACATACATACACACACACACACACACACACACACACACATATATATATATATAGGTTTGATAAGTGAGTATCATTGGCAACTCTACCCGAGGTTAGTCATGATACTTACTGGATACATGAGGTCGGTTGTACTCATACTATATTCTGCACTTAATTATGCAGATTCATGAGTTGGATCTTGCTGCGTATTGAGAGTTTATGTCGTTGCGATCGAGACCCGAGGTAGAGTTGCATCCTAATTGAAGTCCCTAGCGTCTCCTTTTATCTTTCATTATTGTTATTGTTTCAGACAATATACCGTATTAGTAGACTTGTATTCATATATTAGATCTCATGAATTAGTGTTACCAATTTCTGGGGATTCGTTGTACTGATTGGTATTTATCTATGATTATTCGACTTTTAGACTCATTTATTCTAAATTTGTTATTGTTTTCCGCAATGTTTTATGATTGCCTTGCCTAGCAAGTAGGATTAAGCACCATCACAGCCGGTAGTGATTTTGAATCGTGACATTTAAGACGGGACATTTCAAGAAGGTAACATAATATTAAAACTAACAAAGGCCATTTAACATAAAGGGAAAAAGGTTGGTTTTATGCCTATACTTAGATAAATAGTCTACATGTTCCCTCTATTATACTTTTTGTCTAAATACATCTTTACTGGTTACAAAGTAAATAAAAATACCCCTAATTCTAATTGTTGTCCACTGTGGCACCCGGTCCATCAATAACATGCCACCTAAGAGTCCATATCACCATTTTCTATAATATCTTGTTTATTGCAATTATTTACCAAATAAAAAAAATTAAAATGAAATTCCCCAAAAAATTGCATCTTCCTCGATGAGTTCTTCATCTTTGCTTCAAACTTTTCGATCCACACTAGACCAAATTTTCACCAAATGGACTCAAATCGTAACCTCAAGTTCTCGACATCGATATTTCTAACATACACTTTTCCCAATCTTCAACAAATTAGAATAACCATTTTATGTTCGCCAGAACTCATTAACGAGGTGTGTAGGTTCTCCTCCCCCGCCACCATCCAAGCATTCTGTTGGGATTTTATTATGCAAGATACCCAGTTGCATATTGTTAAACTAGAAAGACATGATTACCAAAAGCGGGAAGAGCTTCAATATACCTTCTCAAGCAAGAATTTTATCTCGACTAGACTCAATTGAGAATCCTTTTACCTTGCGGAGTAGATTATAGAAAAGTGATTGGCGAAAATTTAGAAGTAGCAGATGCTTCGCTTCAAGGTAACTTACTCCTTCTGCTATTGGAAAGTGACCAACTTTCACCTGAAGACAAACAAATTGCATGGGCATTTGTAAGAAGAAACAAGTATATTAATTTGATATAGTGATATATTCTTTCTTTTCTACACAAAGAACACGAAAATAAATCCAGGGCACATACTACTTGATAAGTTTGGATTTTATCCACTTATTAGTGCCTGCATGCTTTAATTTTTAGTCTGAAAGTAATGATTTTTATTTCCAAATCTAATAAAAATGTGTGAATTGCATGAATATCGGAGGTTTGAGCTCAATAAAAAAATCTAACTCAAAGAGGAGATGTTCCAGCTCAAACAGTTAAGAGGAGAAGTGCACAGAATAGTGCGGTCCGCAAAATATCATCAGCGACTACAAATGCAAATTGTGGCCCGCAGAAAATGAAGTGCTACAATAGATTAAGCCTGAAGCTTCATAGGATTTTAAAAGCAATGCGGTCCGCACACGAAATTGTGCGGCCGCAGAAGCTGCTCGCACTAAAAAAAAAAAGAGATCGGAGAAGATGCAAAAGAACAAGTCTGAAGCTCCCTTAAAGTGCGGTCTGAAACCAAGTTGTTCAGTCGCAAATATGCGCGGCCGCAGAATCCCTCCAACTGACAATCACTTCAAGACCACTAAACTGAAGTACGGGCCCCAGATGAAATTTTGCGGCTGCAGAACCTCCCGAAAATTAAGCCTTGAATAGAAAATGAAGTGCTACAATAGATTAAGCCTTGAGGCTTCATAGGATTTTAAAAGCAAAGTGGTCTGCACACCAAATTGTACGACCACAGAAGCTGCTCGCACTGGAAAAAATGAGAGATCAGAGAAAATGCAAAAGAACAAGTCTGAAGCCCCCTTAAACTGCAGTCTGAAACCAAATTGTGCGGCCGCAAAATATGCGCGGCCGCAGAATCCCTCCAACTGACAATCACTTCACGACCACTAAACTGAAGTGCAAGCCCCAGATAAAATTATGCTGCCGCATAACCTCCCGAAGGGTATTTTTGTTAGAAAATTTAAGAGCGCTATAAATGAATGAGAAATACTTTTTAGGGAAACTTTTGTACCGTAGCAAGTGTGAGCGGTTAGAGTTAGCTATTTTGGGTAATTTGTGAGTACAATTGGAGAAGACCCATTAATTTTAGTTTTATGTCTTCAATTACTTCTTCTTTTTATTTTTCTATATCTAAGATTATGAGTAGCTAAATTTTATCTAGAGTTGTGATCCGACCCTAGTGTATAAAACTTATGGGTATTTGATATTTTATCTAGGGTTGTGATCCAACCCTAGTGTGTAAAACTTATGGGTACTTGATATTAATGTTTGTTATTGATTGGGTGTATGTCATTTAACCTTGTTTATGCTTTATATCTAGAATTAATTGTTGCAAACATTGGATCATGCCTATTTTCTTAGTTCTTACTTTAGAAAGAGGAATCTAGTCTAGGAAAACTTGGCTAACAAGAAATTGAACTAGTAGATGTTCTGATTAGTTTGATTAAAGGATTTGAACTAGAGATAGGGATAATCCCACATGGACTCATATCAAATGTTTAGATTGCAACTCATTTGATCTTGAGAAAGCCAATTTGGGCATAAACACTCTTTGATCGAGAGGTATTGAGTGGATAATTGAGCATTGAAAGTCATAATACAACCTGATCTACCAAAACAAGCATAGATTTACTCTACCCATTAGGTTTACACCTAGGTGAAGGTTACAACTCTAGGATTTTTTGTTATTTGATAAAAACATCAAAAATATTTCACTCACTATTTGCTTACTAGTTAGCTCAATCTCTTGGAAGTTAATTTTGATAACAATTACCCACACTTGTTTGAAAGCTAAATTTGGTTATTTCTAGTTCTTTTTCTTGAGTGCTTACCTTAACACCAACTTAAACTCCCTGTAGATTCGACCCTGAATTGTATTGGATTTTATAATTGCAACGACCATTTCTTACTCTTTAATTGGGTGTGAAGTTGATATGATCAATTTTTAGCGTCGTTGTCGGGTAGTTTTAAGGTGTTAGCTATATACTTGAGTTTTTTCTTGAAATATCTTCTTTTAATTTCGTGATTCAAATTTATTGAAGTAATTGTAGGTTCCAAATGGAAAACAACGAACTTGGAAACTTGCTATTGTGAGAGATGGATGGCGAAGAGGAGCAACTTGATGAAACGACTCAAGCTCCACAACAAAATCACCGAGGTCGTGGGCAACAAGACAATATGCTTCCACCTCCCCCACATCTACCACCAACACAACCACAAGCGACACAACATCGGATTTTGCCCAATGAAGGTTATTCAAGTGCCATAGTTCCTCCTCGCATTAGGGCAAAAACTTTCAAATTACCAATGTGATGCTCACTTTACTTGAGCAACGAGGATATAACCCTTATTGAACAATCAACAGATTAAAGCAACTTCCTCACAAATTTATACTTTTATTCAATATCACTACAAGTTTGTATTGTACATAAATTTCAAACTATCAGGTATATAAAAGAAACTAGTTTTCTCTTTTGTACATATTTACAAGACAAAGTGTAAATTCAGTATATTACAAGACTTGAGTTATTAACATACCTAAAGCAGCAAAACAAGTTACCAAATTCAAGTTATAAGATTTTGGTCTTAAAATCCAGCAACTCTCCAAATAACATACATAAATGTGACATATATATATCATGTACATGTCCCAGAACTATGCAAAACCAAGGTGCATATGCAAATGTGGCCTCCATAAGTGCTCCCAAAAAGACTACTTCATAATGGTCGTCTTCAGATTTTATCCCGTACATTACCTACGATAGAAAACAACTATCGTTAAACATAAAGCTTAGTGGCGTATAAACTTTGGGCTTGGAGTCATTAGATTCACCGATTCCCCTTTCAGTCATAGGTAGCTCAATTTAACATAATTTAAAACAAGCGAACAAACATATCAAATATCAAACTTTGAAGTGTTTCCAAATATCAATTTTTTTCCCAATATGTACGTCATGCCATCACACTAAGCATAATCAGATATTCAGATGGACTGGAGCCCCAAATCAAGTAGGGTCAAAATCCAATAGTCAAGAGAATCAAGAACCATATTAAAAATGGCTTCCTAGTTCGTACTTAACACTGACAAGTTCCATAATTTAAGACGAACTACAAATCCAAAGTCAAGATGGAAAAAGATCCAAATCAAGAGGCATGCCAAGATGTGTGACAAAGTCGCTGCCACAAGAAGGACAAATTCTCAACAAGAATGCAAAATGATCAAACAATCCGTACGAATGGACGATTTAGCAAATATCTACCATACTTGATACAATACGAATATAACAATATAAATTGAAGACAAGAAAAATAAAATATCAGGTTATTACAAAATATACCGGCAAGAAAAAAGAGTACAAAGTTTATACACAAACCTTGGTGTTTTACCACAAAACAGTTCAATCACAACTTGGGGACGTTTGAATCGTCTACGCCGTAAACAAACCAAATCTGTCCACTTACGCAAACACTTTCCCTTTGATTTTTCAAGGGTTTATATACCTTAAATACATAATAAAATATCTAAATAATTTCAGTGATTTAACATGTCAAACTAAACATGATATTGGTGAAAATTACCCAAAAATATTTGAAACAGATTCTGGACAGTATCACTGTTTTGTTTTGTGGCTAAGTTTTGAAAATCTAAACGGACAGACTAGACTACATAATCTTCATAAATGTTGTAGATTTATGTCTTAGAGTTTCAGAAAATCTTGTATCATCCCATATCTATTTTTCACGGAAAGTTATGCTAAAATTACTAACAGTAGTACATGGAGTATTTCTAAAGCTGAAAATCTGGACAGCATCTGACCTGTACTTTCTGATCCCTTTTGGGGTAAATACCAGAAAAACTAGATTTTGGTTTCTTCATAAGAGTTATAGATCTATGAAATAACTTTCCATAAAGTCTTAGATTACTTAAATCTGAGCTCTGTACAAAAAGATATGCAAATAGTTGTCTAGTGTAAAAACGAGTTTAGAAACTTACCACAAAAGAGAGGCAATTTCCGCTCTACCATTAATTGTTGCTATTTCTGCACCCCTGTCCGGTGGTTTGAGAAAGAAAGTCAAGACATTCAGTAACTCCCGGAACTTCTTCGTAGTGGCTCCCTTACATCCCTCATTTCTATCCTTTCTTTTTTATCAAAAAAGTCTGTGGACCCACTAATGATACTCGGGCAGGCCGAGGCTATATGGGCTTAGGCCTTTTGATGACTGTTTCTGGGCTATTTGGATAGATTAAGATCCTTTCATGTAGGAGAGTCTTTGATGGACTCGGATCCTTTGCATGATTTCATGTGCAACTTGATCTTCACCAAAAACGAATTTTGCTGGTTGATTTAGTAGAAATTTACGGTGGTTTCATGAAGTTTTTCAAGGCCAAGAAGGAGAGAGGGTAGGTGGTTTTGTTTATTTGTCTTGCAAGAATGAAACAAGAGAAAAGGATATGAAAAAGCAAGTCTTCCAAACTAATATCTAAACTTTGGATAACTATGAAAAATATGGCTGCCCAACTACTAATATCTTTAGATAAATACAAAAGTTTGGCAGCCCAAAAACTTAATTATATAATATATTTAATAAAAATCATCAAACTAATATTAAGTGTTACACATAGCAACACCATGGAGCTTCTTTGTCAATATTAACACAACCTAAAGTATGAAATTTTCATATATTGTTAATTTCACGTTTAGGAAGTGCAAAATAAAATAGCTCCTCATTATCAAAATGCTCAATCAAGAATGAAAATATTATTAAAATTTTGAGGTGGTGGTGTTGTTGTTGTATTTATTGTATAAAGTTATTTTGGCTAGATTCGAGACGTTCGGAGTTGGATATTCGTGAAAAAGGTTTACTAGTGGATTGAGTTAGCGAGTTTTGAGGTAGGTATCTTACCTAACGTTGTGGGAGAAATTACCCCTTATGATTGGTGTTATTTTGTGTTAATTGAGGTACGCGAAAGAGGTGTACACAAGGTGACGAGTGGGTATACGGGATAAAAGTGGTAATTGACGGGGTTAAACTATGTAGATTCTTTTCATGCCTTTAATTGAGTTGTCATAACATGTATCATCGTTAATCTATCCTTGCATGCCTCACTTGACATTGTTAATACTTGTCTCATCTCTTACTTATTATTTTCCTTTCATGCTTAGTTGAAGTTAATGTTTTCCCATTGTCTTGTTAAATATTTAATTGCTGAGTTGCCTTAATTGAAGTTGTTATTTCTTAGAATATCTTATTGTTGAGTTTTGGTGTTGAAGTTGTAAAAGTCGTGATCACATTGAGGCAAACTTGTAAATTGTTGAAATACCATTCTTGTTGAGATATTCACTTTCGATTACTATTGTTGTGAGTCTTGTACACATTCTGGTTGAGCCATGGGCTATTAATTGTGAAAAAATTTGTTATTGTTGACTTCTTGGCAAGTTATGGTATTCGGCACTTGAGGTGCGATTCCAAGGCCAAGAAGGAGAGAGGGTAGGTGGTTTTGTTTCTTTGTCTTGCAAGAATGAAACAAGAGAGAAGGATATGGAAAAGCAAGTCTTCCAAGTAATATCTAAACTTTGGATAACTATGAAAAATATGGCTGCCCAACTACTAATATCTTTAGATAAATACAAAAGGTTGGCAGCCCAAAAACTTAATTATATAATGTATTTAATAACAATTCATCAAAATAATATTAAGTGTTACACATAGCAACACCATGGAGCTTCTTTGTCAATATTAACACAACCTAAAGTATGAAATTTTCATATATTGTTAATTTCACGTTTAGGAAGTGCAAAGTAAAATAGCTCCTCGTTATAAAAATGCTCAATCAAGAATGCAAATATTATTAAAATTTTGAGGTGTTATTGTTGTTGTTGTATTTATTGTATAAAGTTATTTTGGCTAGATTCGAGACGTTCGTAGTTGGATATTTGCGAAAAAGGCTTACTAGTGGATTGAGTTAGCGAGTTTTGAGGTAAGTATCTTACCTAACGTTGTGGGAGAAATTACCCCTTAGGATTGGTGTTATTTTGTGTTAATTGCGGTACGCGAAAGCGGTGTACGCAAGGTGACGAGTGGGTATACGGGATAAATGTGGTAATTGACGGGATTAAACTATGTAGATTCTTTTCATGCCTTTAATTGAGTTGTCATAACATGCATCATCGCTAATCTATCCTTTCATGCTTCACTTGACATTGTTAATACTTGTCTCATCTCTTACTTATTATGTTCCCTTCATGCTTAGTTGAAGTTAATGTTTTCTCATTGTCTTGTTAAATATTTAATTGTTGAGTTTCCTTAATTTAAGTTGTTATTTCTTATAATATCTTATTGTTGAGTTTTGGTGTTGAAGTTGTAAAAGTCGTGATCACATTGAGGCAAAGTTATAAATTGTCGAAATACCATTCTTGTTGAGATATTCACTTTCGATTACTATTGTTGTGAGTCTTGTACACATTCTGGTTGATCCATGGGCTATTAATTGTAAAAAAATTTGTTATTGTTGACTTCTTGGCAAGTTATGGTATTCGGCACTTGAGGTGCGATTCCAAGGACAAGAAGGAGAGAGGATAGTTGGTTTTATTTCTTTGTCTTGCAAGAATGAAACAAGAGAGAAGGATATGGAAAAGCAAGTCTTCCAAAGTAATATCTAAACTTTGGATAACTATGAAAAATATGGCTTCCCAACTACTAATATCTTTAGATAAAATACAAAAGGTTGGCACCCCAAAAACTTAATTATATAATGTATTTAATAACAATTCATCAAAATAATATTAAGTGTTACACATAGCAACACCATGGAGCTTCTTTTTCAATATTAACACAACCTAAAGTATGAAATTTTCATATATTGTCAATTTCACGTTTAGGAAGTGCAAAGTAAAATAGCTCCTCATTATAAAAATGCTCAATCAAGAATGCAAATATTATTAAAATTTTGAGGTGGTGGTGGTGTTGTTGTATTTATTGTATAAAGTTATTTTGGCTAGATTCGAGACATTCGGAGTTGGATATTCGCGAAAAAGGCTTACTAATGGATTGAGTTAGCGAGTTTTGAGGTAAGTATCTTACCTAATGTTGTGGGATAAATTACCCCTTAGGATTGGTGTTATTTTGTGTTAATTGTGGTACGCGAAAGTGGTGTACGCAAGGTGACGAGTGGGTATACGGGATATATGTGGTAATTGACGGGGTTAAACTATGTAGATTCTTTTCATGCCTTTAATTGAGTTGTCATAACATGCATCATCGTTAATCTATCCATGCATGCTTCACTTGACATTGTTAATACTTGTCTCATCTCTTACTTACTATTTTCCCTTCATGCTTAGTTGAAGTTAATGTTTTCTCATTGTCTTGTTAAATATTTAATTGTTAAGTTGCCTTAATTGAAGTTGTTATTTCTTAGAATATCTTATTGTTGAGTTTTGGTGTTGAAGTTGTAAAAGTCGTGATCACATTGAGGCAAAGTTATAAATTGTTGAAATACCATTCTTGTTGAGATATTCACTTTCGATTACTATTGTTGTGAGTCTTGTACACATTCTGGTTGAGCCATGGGCTATTAATTGTGAAAACATTTGTTATTGTTGACTTCTTGGCAAGTTATGGTATTCGGCACTTGAGGTGCGATTCCAAGGCCAAGAAGGAGAGAGGGTAGGTGGTTTTGTTTCTTTGTCTTGCAAGAATGAAACAAGAGAGAAGGATATGGAAAAGCAAGTCTTTCAAAGTAATATCTAAACTTTGGATAACTATGAAAAATATGGCTGCCGAGCTACTAATATCTTTAGATAAATACAAAAGGTTGGCAGCCCAAAAACTTAATTATATAATGTATTTAATAACAATTCATCAAAATAATATTAAGTGCTACACATAGCAACACCATGGAGCTTCTTTGTCAATATTAACACAACCTAAAGTATGAAATTGTCATATATTGTTAATTTCACGTTTAGGAAGTGCAAAGTAAAATAGCTCCTCGTTATAAAAATGCTCAATCAAGAATGCAAATATTATTAAAATTTTGAGGTGTTATTGTTGTTGTTGTAGTATTTATTGCATAAAGTTATTTTGGCTAGATTCGAGACGTTCGGAGTTGGATATTTGCAAAAAAGGCTTACTAGTGGATTGAGTTAGCGAGTTTTGAGGTAAGTATCTTACCTAACGTTGTGGGAGAAATTACCCCTTAGGATTGGTTTTATTTTGTGTTAATTGTGGTACGCGAAAGCGGTGTACGCAAGGTGACGAGTGTGTATACAGGATAAATGTGGTAATTGACGGGGTTAAACTATGTAAATTCTTTTCATGCCTTTAATTGAGTTGTCATAACATGCATCATCGTTAATCTATCCTTGCATGCTTTACTTGACATTGTTAATACTTGTCTCATCTCTTACTTATATTTGCCCTTCATGCTTAGTTGAAGTTAATGTTTTCTCATTGTCCTGTTAAATATTTAATTGCTGAGTTGCCTTAATTGAAGTTGCCATATCTTAGAATATCTTATTTTATTGTTGAGTTTTGGTGTTGAAGTTGTTAAAGTCGTGATCACATTGAGGCAAAGTTGTAAATATTTGAAATACCATTGTTGTTGAGATATTCACTTACGATTACTATTGTTGTGAGTCTTGTACACATTCTGATTGAGCCATGGGCTATTAATTGTGAAAAAATTTGTTATTGTTGACTTCTTGGCAAGTTATGGTATTCGGCACTTGAGGTGCGATTTGTGATATGTTGTGATATTGATACGCATGCGGTGGTATAAGGATAGGGGTTCATACGCATGCGGTGGTATAAGGATAGGGGTTCATATGCATGCGGTGAGATAAGGTGGGCTTGATACGCGTGTTGCTAGCAGGGGAACTGCTTGAAGCCACACTGTGTGATAAGGTGGGCTAAACGCGGGTAGCTATTTTGGAAAAAATGATTTTTAAAAAATAAATGCAAGGCTCCTGCGGTGATATAAGGAAAAATTGTGATTGTGAAATGTGATATGAGGTAGTACCTCGGACATGATTCTTATTGTTATCTTTCATTTACATCATTTATGTTTTGGTTGCATCATTTCCTTGGTGTTCTTTTTATGTGTTTTCCTCCCTTGATGCCTTTATTGCCTTAACTTTCGGTGTAGTTTATCTTGATGTATTTCTTCATTGTTTCATTTCCTTGTTTCCATTATTATATTGTACCATACTTGTTCAGCTTCTTTATTCATTCTGGTAGGTGTCTTGACCTAACCTCATCACTACTCTATCGAGGTTAGGCTTGATACTTACTGGGTACCGTTATAGTGTACTCATACTATGCTTCTACACATCTTTTTGTGCAGAACCAGGTACTTCACACCAGGCTAGGTATTCGTGAGTTAAGCTTCGATCGGAGACCTCAAAGTTAAAAATTTGAGTTTCATATATGCTTGACAAAAAAAAAATTCCCCAACAAATAGTTAAAGTTGATACATACTGGAATACACTGAACTGATTTTGATGATCGCCAGTTGCAACAATTAGTTAAAGTTTACATCAAGTGCCCGGCAATATATTGGCTAGTGTTACGTTGTGTTGCAAATCAGTGTAAAGCATAGATTCTTCTGCAGAAACAAAAAAAATGACACTCCAACAGAGCTCACCAAAGCCAAACAATAAATTTCTTTTACAGTAAAAAGAACATTTCTGCTTAGGAACAAACTAATTCGAACAAAGGGATACATGTTTAGGAGATCTGAACTTCCCAAATTTAACTTCTCTCACTGTTGACCTATTTAATCTTTAGGACCAACTGCAGCTTTATGGCAAAGATGTCTGATAAATAAAAATGACTTCGAGTGGCACTCCAATAGTTATGAGACTTTTACATAGAACAGCCCATCTTCAGCACAACAGAAGGGCAAATACAAGAATAAACAAAATAATCAACCACCAACAGGACACTGAACAACAACAATTACAGCAATCGGGGTTTGAAAAAGAGGAATGCGAAGAGCATGTATGAAATCCTATAGCTGAGGTTGTTGGAAGTATAATTTACATTCAGGAAAGGCCTCCAAGAAACTTGAAGTCAGTTCTGGTGGCAACTGTAGCCGTAAAAGCACTTGGTGATGTCTTTCAAATACCGAAAGCACAGTGCTCTCCAGATCCACATCTTCCAGACAACCTGAAGTAATCGAAGAAATTTAAGGGAAACAAAGCAATAGAAATCTAAAAATGAACATCAATGCGGATGATATTAAACACAGTAAAAGAAGACGCAAATACTTAAGTTGTCAACCTCAACTAGGATGTGATTAATCCTTATTTAATTGTGATATCTGAGCTCAATGGATATAAAAGATGCAAATAACCAACTACGACAATGTTGAGATTGAGATATAGTTGATTGATTGAAACTTGGGAGAGGAGCCGCTGAAGCAGCATTATTTAAATGTGATAATCCACAAAAGATATTGTCAACATGACACTGATTCAGTCTGTTTGGTACATCTAGGAATTTTGACGGCAATTTCGAACTTTGACAAGTAGATCATCTTGTGAACCAAGATAAAAATCATTATGATTGCACAGTAAGCAAAATAATGTTGCTGATTTAATGAGCAGTAGAAATGAAAAGTTGATCGAATTCTTTACTTCTACAAACAGCCAGGAGAGATTGATTTTCTCTACTTTTATAAACAGCTAAATAAGTAATCTATTTTACCCTGCACATAAAATGTCTGCATCCGTATGGTATTTTCAAGAATGAGAGTGTTGGCAGGCTTACCCAATTCAATTTCTTGCTCTTGATCTTCTACATCTCCTTCTTCCACAATGGTCCCGTTTTCTATTTCTATGGCTGTCTTGGCGCATCTCTCCAAGAACTCTTCTTCAGTTTCTTCAAGTTCATCATCTTCGGAGTCCTAGCATTGAATTATGAACAATAACAATCATCTTTCGTTATCTATTGCAAAGTTTTTATAAGATGTATTTTATGTGATGAATGTACAGTCGATTAGCATGCGAGAGATAAGGGGTTTGTACTCCGCATCTCCACTTTACTTTTCAAAAGTTTCTGATATATGATGAATGTATAGCATATGCTCACTATTCCTTACTTCCACTACATGCTTTTCATACCTGTATGATGGAGCCAACAAACAGAAACCACGGATAATGAACGCAAAGAGACAACAATATGAAATCATTGACAATTTCTGTGATATTATATATAAACACTATGGACAAGGTGATTATGAAAAAGAAAAAGGCGGTGATAATCATCATTTTCGAGTCACAATATGTTATGTTATGAAAAGAAAAATGTATTTCCATTAAGAAAGCTGGTGGAATATGAGAAATTTCAACTTACATGGAAGGACCACAATTAAGTAAAGAGCCATAATTTGCTAATGAGGCAAAACTCATGTCAGAAGGTAAGGAATTCTCGTGAGCGTAAAGACTCATCAGTCACTTCTATTTCGGTAACCAGAAAAGAGGGAGAGTACAATGTTACTGTTCCACAAATAGAACATACCTTGACCATAACGAAAAGTAGGTCATATGAACGTGATGACCATGTAAACAAAGGGTAGCAATTTTTATTTTTATTTTTGGTTTGGGGGTTGCCATAGATAATTAAACAAGACAGAATTAGTTTGGTGATCCGACCTCTTCATCATCTTCTTCAGTTTCCTCATCACCAGAAGCCTGATCTTCACTTTCTTCATCTTCATCTTCCTCCAGTTCTTTTAACTTCAGAAATGCTTCCATCAGTGAAGCAACACAATCATGTAGCAACAAACTCCCTTCATTTAGCCGTTCTATCAGCTTGTCAAGAGATTGTGCGAGTGTCATCACTGGTAGTAAAATAGGAAAAAAAGCAGACACAGAGACAGTTGCTGATGAGATTCTCAGGAGGAAGTTCTTTATAAGATTGATGACAAAGTGGCGGAAAAACTGAATATTTAAAAGGCAAAGCAAGGAAAAACACAATAGTGAACTACAAGGTTTAGTAATAATTAGTGTAAGTTTGTAACATAAGAACATACACTTTAGTTGTGGACAGATAAAAAGATCTAGATAACATCAGTAGCATTTTCCAGAACAGAAAAAATGGCTCATGTAAAGCCATGGGCATCACCAAAATATATGTTGCCCTGTGAGAGAAATGTCAAGCAGGAAAGTCCCTGATTGCACTAAAAAAATTAGTTGGGAAAAAAAGAAATAGAATTCTAACCAGCCAATTTGATCTCAGACTCTGATGACAAACTCTGCTCAAATTTGCTTGTTGAGATAATTGCCAAAGCAGATAGAAAGACTGTAACGCTTTCATGTTCGATGCCCTCTAAAATCTTCTCTACAATATCTGGGAAACATAAATAACATGACGCTATTGCAAGCAACAAAGGTTTCCATAGAGGGACAGCCTTGCTTCTAAGCTCTCTAAAACGAGAAAATGCTGCGTGACACAAGGATATCACCAATGATTGCTTGAAATCGTGTCCTTCGGGTAAGTAACTGGGATTATGTAACAGAATGTGGACACAAGAAGCTGCCCTCCATACTGCAGATGGATACTGTGCGAAAGCTTCTGTAATGAATGCACCAATTCCTTCAAGGATGGATTTTTGAGGAGCAGGTGGAGCAGGAGGCAACGGCAACTTCCCCACAAGAAAATTCTTCATAGCAAATTTCCTGTCTAGACTAACAGCTTTCTTGATACAGTTAAAAATAGATAAATCCTCTACCTCCTCCCATGCATGCCAATCAGCTATGAGATCTGACCAGACGAGCATGAGCTCTGAGACCTTTAGCTTCAAAAGATCGTCAGTTTCGGTAATTCCTTGCAAAATGAAACCAAGCAACGTGGAACAATCATCGATACATGATGCAGGGGGCACTGAGAAGGCAACCTCAGGTTCCTGATAATTGCAACAAATAATTTGAGAAGATAACAAGAGAGTTGAGCACATCAAAAGCAAAAGAAATATTAAGATTCTTCTAATCACACTGTTACCCCAAGTGAGACATTGACCAGTTAAGTACAAGCTGAATCTAACAGGAATTCTCATTGGTGGAGGAACTGGATCAGATAAAAAGAGGGATTCTACTTGTAAGGTATCTGAAAAAACCATTGCTGGAATTGGGATCTTATTCAAAGAAAAAGATATCAAATATCTGGAGCTTCTTTTTGTTCTTGGTCGAGGATCCAGTAGGTAGCCACTCTTTTCTCAGAGAACCGTACATGAGACTTCTGCCTCATACGGCTCCATCCTGAGCTTCCATCAATATATGAACAGCTTTGGATCGTGCATGAGAAGCTAACAGGCTTAATTTATTAAAGCTTGGTATGGATTTCACCAGTGCTGTGAAAAGTGAGTGCTTCCTCGCTTAAAGCGAGAAGCGAAGTGAGGCGAGCAGTATAACGCTTCTGTTAGCTTGAAGCGTAGCAGGTATTAAAAAAGTGTTCGCTTCCCATTAAAAAGCGAGAAGCGAGCTGCCAACCTATTTAGTTAAAAAAATTGTTCTTTTTTTTAAAACATCATCGACCAGCACTCCAGCAGCAACAGAGAAAGAAAGAGGTGACCTAGGGTTCAAGTTTACTACACTTTTCAACTTCAAGATTATCAAGTTTGGTTCAGGTATGTGATTTCTTTTTCCTCCTCCTCCTCCTCCTCCTCCTCCTTCTTATTCTTATTCTTTTACTTTTTCTTTCACTATTTCAGCGTCCAAATAGCAGCGAAAAAAGAACATTTTCTTGCACTATTTTTTCGTTTGAAATGCTGCCCATTTTTTACTGCCCTTCTTCTTATTTTCATATTCTTTATTCTTAGTTCTTATTGTCTTTTTTATGTGTTATGTAGTTGTTCTTTTAATGGCACCAAAAGAAGATAGGAAAGACCCGGCTTGGGCTTATTCTGCACGAGTTAGCAAGACCAACAAGATGGCAACTATGTCTTTTTTTCATAAGATCTCAAATGCGTGAATCTATCGTCAAAAAGCGCATCTAATCGGTGGTGATCCAAATGTCGCATCTTGTCCTAAAGTTCCGCCGCATGTGAAGGAAGAATTGAAAGCATTCCTTCAAAAAAGAGAGTTAAAGACTCAAACGCTTCATGAACAAGAACTACATAATATTGATGATGAAATAGAAGAAGGTGACGATGCTTTGTCGCTTCCATTAAAATCACAAAAGCGGGGAAGGATACAAACAATGTCTTCTAGTTGTGGATCTACTGGCAAGACCAAAGGTCCAATGGATTGTTATTTCTCGCAAAAATCAGGAGATAAGGGAGGAAAAAGTGGTAATCTTCAAATTGATGCCAAAGCGATTTTGAGGGATCGTGCAGTTGCAATGTTTGTGCGGTGGATGTATGATGCAGGTCTTCCTTTTAATTAGTTAATTATACTGACACTTTTTCTGCTTTTATTGAGACCGTAAGCCAATATGGTCCAGGAATGGCCTCCAACTTATCATGAAGTTAGAGGTCCATATCTAAAAAAAGAGATGGAAGAGACTAACAAAATCAGGAAGGAGCACAAAGTAGAATGGAACAAGTTTGGTTGTTCCATTATGATGGATAAGTGGACGGCAAGAAATGGAAAAATGATCATGAATATCTTGGTGAATTCTCCTAAGGGAAGCTTGTTTCTTGAGTCTGTTGATGCAAGTGACTCTTCTACTGATTCAACCAAAATGTACTCCTTGTTCAAGAGTACAATAGACTCTATTGGAGCAGAAAATGTTGTTCAAGTTGTCATGGACAACACCATTGAAAATGTTAAAGCTGGTGATTTGATGTCTGTAGGGTACCCGCATATTTGTTGGACTCCATATGCAGCACGTTGCATTAATTTGATCTTCGGTGACACTTTCAAGGAAAGACCCTTCAGTAAAGACCCTTCAGTTCAGTCTTTAATCAGGCAATTAGAGTGCACTCCTGAATTGTTCAAAGACCTTTGTTATTGAATATGATGAAGAGATTCACTAAACAAAGAAGCTTGGTGAAACCTGCAAAGACAAGATTTGCTACCGCTTTCTTGACTTTGCATAGGATGTGTTTGAAGAAGTTGTTTATTTCAAATGAGTACACTAACAGCGCCTATGGAAGGGAAGCTCGGGGGAGAGAATCTGCAGATATTATACTTTCTACTTCATTCTGGAACAATGTGGTTCATGCATTGAAGATTGGTGGTCCTTTAGCTAAAATGCTTCGTTTGGTGGATAGGGAGCATAGGCCACCAATGGGCTACTTTTGTGAAGCAATGGATAAGGCAAAGGAGGCTATTCAAGACTCTTTTAGTGATCAAAGAAAATACAAAAGAGTATTTGAGATCATAGATAAAAGGTGGGATGATCAGATTCATCGTCATTTGCATGCAGCTGGACTTGTATTGAACCCGAAACTGTTTTATGACAATGAAGAGAGGATTCTAGGAGATGAAGAATTGTGGAAGGGATACATTGAATGTATTGAGAAGTTGATACCTGATTTATCCATGCAAGATAAAATAACAGAGCAATTTAGTACTTATAGGAATGCTGAGCAACTTTTTGAAAAAAACATGGCGATTAGACAAAGAAAGATGAAGTCACCAGGTGAGCGAGAGCTTATATGTTACTTTATAGTTAATAAGTTATTTCTTTATCAATATTATGTTTTGAATATTTGTTCTACTTCTACAGTTGAAAGATGGAAGCAATATGGTCATCCCACTCCAGAATTACAAAAGTTTGCCATCATCTCATCCAGGTGTGAAAGGAATTGGAGTGTGTTTGAACATGTAAGAACTAAGAAGAAAGATTTAATATATTGAGATAATTAAATTATATCTCAATTGTCCTAATCTTACTAATTACTTATTATTTGCAGATTCATACCAAAAAGAGGAACAAATTAACCTTGAAGCGTCTCAATGATCAGGTCTTCACTAAGTACAATAGAACATTGAGGAGTCGTTACAACGCTCGCAATGTAATTGATCCAATTAGTTTGGACAACATCGATGATGCTAACGAATGGCTAACTGGAGTCCCAGAAGATCATGCAGATGAAGAAGTATTTGAGAAAACTTCTGATTTCACTTGGGTGATGTTGCGGAGGCGCGTGGAATTGGGGAAAGGATTTATGGTTTGAGGGGGAGTACCTCAACTTCAAGTTCACAGAGGAAGGGAAAAGAAGCAGCTACTTTGTCCCTAGTTGATGAAGAAGAAGTTGAAGAAGATGACGAGCTATATAATAATGATAGTGGAATACAAGAATTTGACAATCTTATAGAAGAATAGGATGCTCATTTTGTGCTTTAATTGATGTTGGTCTTTAGTTTTTACATTGAAGTATTTAACATTTACTTAAAATTACATGTGTTGTCAATGCAGTACTTATTTTAATTTTTTTTTTTTAAATTCCGCTTCACTTCAAAAAAGTGAGCGCTTCGCTTCTCGCTTTAAGCGAAAAGGGGCTTGTCGCTTTTCCTTGCTTCACTATCTTCACAACACTAGATTTCACAATACAAATCATACAACTATTATAGTATAAACATTAGACTTAAGTTGCATCCAGCATTGAGGTGATTGCATTTTAAATATAGACACATGAGCACGAATAGGCTTCAGTCATGATGTTTTTAAAGGAAGTATTTTACTGAAGTAGTACTGAGCATGTTACTTTGACAAAAAAGTAAAGAATGGACTATATATGCATACAAGCTTGTGTTGTTATCTAGCCATTCACTCTACAATTAATTTTGATACATGGCCCAAGACTAACCATCCGTAGAGCAGATCTTAGCCAGGCATGCTGTAGGAGATCTGAAAATGCTCTCATCATGGTTGCCTGACCAGAACGCCACAGTTGACTTGAACCATCCTGCTCATTTTCTTCAGATGCAGAGTCTTCCCAACACTGAGCCATCACTGCTAGTGATGCAAAGCCCTGTTCCACCATCTATCAGATGCAAGTCAGTAATTTCAAATCTCAACAACAACGACAAACCTAGTATAATCCCACAAGTGGGGTATGGAGAATTTCAAATCTCAATATGCCTTAAATTATATGTATGGATGAGTTTGTTTTTTCTTAATTTCAGATTTGGGTGAAGAGCGAGGTTGAATCTAGACACGCCTATGCACTCATAACCAGATCAGCATAAAAAAAAGGATTTAAGATTGTGTTTCAAGGTACTTCAGTTACAAGAAGGAATCATAAAGTTTAGTCCTATTCCTATCAAAGTAATGACTCTGGACCATGTGACATGATATGCAACGTGACTAGAAAAGATGAAGTTTCAAAACAAGCAATCCAACCTATAGGACTTCCATTTAAACTATAACCAATGAATAGTGAACCACATAGCTCCATAAAATATTGAAATTTCCACAAGACACGTTCTCATTTTCATGCCAGTTACCAAAAATAAAATTACAATCATCAAAAGATTTGCTAAAGAATAAAAATACAAATACATCAGCTACATAAGAGTGCAGTAGTTGTTGTAGTTGTACATAAGAAGATACCTGAGGCCATGGCTCCAGATCTAAAGGTAACTTCTTTGAGATTTCTCTAACCAACAGACAAACAATGTCTGGAATATGAGGTGCAATTTTTTCATTTCCAGCCTCGACTATAGTACTTAGAAGCTGAAAGTAAATGGAGCTATCTTCTTCTTCATCACCAATCCTATGACAAACCACTTGAAGAAGAGCTAACCACTCAGGTGGCATGTACTCATTCTGCAGTACCAAAAATACAAGCATTATTTTCACTATCATACTTCAAGTGCATAAAGTAGGAGCCATTTTAGCCACTTACTTCTACAAGTTGAGCAATGGCAGCAGCAGCTGTCACCCGCACAGGATAACAAGAAACATCCCTTATATCTGACATTGTTAACGCTTTCACTAATGAAGAATATATATCAGCACTCATACCCTGTTGTGGAAAGAAAAAAAGGGAACTTACTCCACACAATGCCTAATAGCAAATTTACAGTTAAGAAGGTTTCATCAAAAAAATTATCCCACATCAGAAAGACATGAAGCAAGCTCTCCTAAGACCCAGTTTGCAGAGGCAATCAAATATGGTTGAGGAATTGATGTTTCATACAGTGGTAGCACCCGAGTTCTGACTAGAGTGTCCACAAATCCAGGCTTCTGCTCTGTTAGAAACTGAGAATACAATGATAGATAATTAATAAAAGTAAATAATCTTATAATTATGAAAATATAAAATTTGAACTACTACTAGTATGATCTCTCCTTACATCCAAAAGGCTGCTATAGGCCATCAGGACTCCATAATACCTGTCAAAGGTTAGACAAGGAAATGAAAGTAAATCTCGTAGACAGCATGCAAGCATGATCAAGGAAGGTTAGAAAAAGAAAAAAAAAGGTCTGCATAAATGGCAAAACAAAGTAGGATAATTTTGTTAACAGCAGATCTTAGAGTTCAAGAATTATAGAGTAATAAGATGATGCTTAGAACAATAACAGAACAAATAACTTCGACCATAATCATAATGAATTTTAAATAGTGGAGAATTTTCTGAATAGGTTCCTGTTAAATAGGTACTGAAGTACAGTGATATAAGACAATCTATTGCAAAGTTAAAGGATACTCACTCATTTACTGTGTTTTGTCCATTATCAGTAGGAACAGGAAACTTTGACAAGAACGGAAGCACCAACAACTCCCCCATCGAGCTGTAACCTTTTCTTTTATGTTTATCTCCTTTCTTACGCTTTGATGAAGCTATAGAAGTCTTGACTGGAGGTCCCTAGAGGTCAAAGAATAAATTATAGATAACTATGTGCATTTTAATAGAAGAAGCTGGAGCTATATAAGTCATAGAAAACTAACCATTGATAATGAAATAACACCAAGCAAGTTTAAAGCACTTTTCCTTGCTGTAAACAAGTCATCTCTCCATCCAGAAATTTCTTCCTGCAGGATCATAAATTCAGACGCTAAAAAATTCTAAGAATGTTAAGAATGTACAACTTATAAGGAAGTTCAAAGATTTGTACACACAAGGTCTGAGGGAAGATTTTTCCTTATGTACTCATCTGGATCTTCTTCCCACTCTGCTGTGTCCTACTTAGCAGACATAAGTCTTTAATCAGAACTTCAGAAAGAGCATGCAACAACAAAAGAAAGAAACTCATGTATACAGGCAGACAGCAGCTTTTAAAGGCGAATTCTTGGAATATCCACCTTCTCATTCATCACAAGAGCTGGGAAGATTGCATAGTTCAGCAAGAAAGAGAATTGGGGTGAAACCAGTCGCCATCCCTATTTCATATGATAATAATATAATTTAGCTTGGAGACTCCAAAGTAACCATAAAAGTCAGTTTTGAGAGAAGCATGGATCAAGATAAATGCCTAAAAAGAGAAAGAAGCAAGAAGGTGAAAGAACAAGCAGGAAAATTAAGCACCATTGCCAGGTCAAGCTACAACAAACTAGTCAAGCAGAAGAGTAACTTTTGACCGTGAAGACAGCTGAACAACTTACCGGACCTGTCTCTAATACACGAGAAATAACATCAAAGGCTAATGAAATAATCCTTTCTGACAGTGAATCCAGTTTCTGCACCAAATGAATAAGCAAATGAAGAAAGAAGATAGAAAGTAAAAATGATCACAGAAAGAGTGAGAGATAAGGTAACTGTGTGGGAAAACACTTACGAGAACAGCATACAAGTTCATGAGACAAAACAGATATTGAGATTTAGCAGATGTTCTGCTTATATGACAAAAATGTACTATAGTTAAACAACAGAGAATCTGATGGTCGCATGCTGAATAAGAAATAACTATTTACTACGCATTCCAGTGAAATAATATTATGAGACACCTGATATGAAAGTTCTTTTTTCTAGTACTATCAAGTAATGCCCGTAAGACTTACATTGATGATTGTGCTATGCTTGACAATTTCTGAAACGCATTTCACCATATCAGGCATCAGTCTGCCATTGTAAGAGAAGAAATTTGAGGAAAAACTGGATTTTTATACTTTCATTTGGAGCAAATAAAATGCATTTTTGGCAGCATACTTGTCAGCAAACTTCCGATGCCTGGAGATTAGAGCACAGAAAATTAGCAGACTTCTCTTTGCAGTTTTCATCCTCAATGAATATCCATCTTTGCAAGTCGAGCCATCATTTAAACTTAAAGAATTCAGAATCCGTATCAGATCTTGACAAATAGAAGGAAGCAAAGGAGCCAAGGCAGACGGCATGTGAGATCTCACCTATAAAATTGATGGGGACTTAGGATTATAATACTGCTCACAGTAAGCATATTCACAAAAGAAACCTTACTAGAATAAGACGGGTGCTTCCAGATAAATATTAACTGGACGCTTAAAAGGACAAGTTTAAAAAGCTCCCTATAATTTGAACAGTTTTGGAAAAGAAAAATGTGCATCATCATCGGATACCATCAGATCACTTGATTTGGTAAACTGTTGTTTCTTTTTCCAAAAGAGGTTAAATAAAAGGAAGCGAGACTGTTCCTAAGTAAACCAAGCAACCAATTTTTTGAATGAAGCAAGATGTATTATCCTGGCATAGCTGAACATCCATGCTTATCATTCACCTTTTTCCGGTTAGCTAAAGATCTGCGTGCATAAAGCTGTATTTAAAAGCACTTGTATTTCAAAGCTTCAAAGATCGCATGTGAAACATTGCAAAACAATCACTTTAGCTCGTTAAATCATGTCTAGTGCCCATTTTCAGCAGAATTACTTTCACACTTATAACCAACTTCATCTCCTCGAAATGCTAGATAACTGTATCTAGCAATTTCCTTCTAACATTTTCGTTATTTTCTATATGCTCGAAGGTCTTTAGGCTCCAAGACTCCAAAATGTTGTCTTCTAACTTCTTAAGACAAACAATCAAAACAGAACCTAGAGCTGAAATGATAGTTGACCTATCAAGGGTCAAACATCATGTGCTGTAAGTTTATCCTCACCGCCAAATAGACGCACTTGCATATGATGAGAAGGATAGTTCCCGTCTGCACTTCTGCTGTATGTTGGGCATTTGATACCTGTTTCATGCAACACTGAATCAGCACTTCTTAGATACTTTAAAGTAATTACATCCCAATGTGGAAGCAAGTAGAGGAAGAGGAATTTAGGAAGTTATGTGGACCTCTTCGATGCAGAGGTGAAATACAGCAAGTAAGGGTACAAGGATCTCTCTTGTAATAAGCTCTAGCTGTGGTGGAACCGGCTCCTTCGCAAGTTTTGGATTCAGAAAGTACTGCCATGAGACATAAGATGAGATCACTACAAGAACCTAGCAAGGAAATTTTTAGTACAGATTTGGAATAAATGAGGAAAGTGGTTTAGTTAGTTATTCGGTCAAAACAATTTTGATTTTTAAGGAAATTATAGAATGTTGTTGCAGCACAGATAAAATAGCTCTATCCTCATAAAGCTATACCTAAAGCCTGCTTGATCAATCTACAAATTTTTAAACTAATCTTCAAACAATTAGCAAGCTGTGGGGCGGCCTTGCTCAGTACCACATGACAGCCAGCAAGGTTCTAGCATAGGAATATATTTCAAGATAGTAAGAAACATACTGCGCATCAGATCTAAAGTTGCTCAAGAAATAGAGATAACAGTGGGGAAGTCATCAGTGTAATGCCAATGGAGAACTGAGACACGAAAACAGATGAAAAAAATTGCAAGTGAATACGAGGGAATAACAAACAACTTAAGATAACAGCAAAAGTGTCATTTCCTTAATGAGATGAATAGATAAACAAAGAAAATAGGAACCATGCATGTTATGAAAATCAACTTCATCATACTTCGAGATGATAGGAAAAGACCTGCAAGCGTCTAATTATGAACACAACATTTTCTGGGAAAAAAGAGTTGCCAGTTTAGAGAGTCAATTCCCCTCCAAGGTTGAAAAAAAAAAGTAACCTGGAATCAGAATATGGTTGAGACGTTTTAAAGTACCTGGAAGGGTCTAATGAGTGAGTGAAGAATGGTGAGCGCATTGATGGTTTTCCATTCAGAACTGGTATTCTTATCAATAAGATCGCTACGCTGAATGACGGACCTCAGCTCAGGCACAAGCTCAGGCCACGAATTCTTCTTCACGAACTCAACTGCAACGATTGAGCGAAACTGAAAACAAGGAGAACAAAAGATAATTAAAACATCGTCATTAGTTACATGCAAAAGAACAAAAAGTTATGCCAAAAACGCTTACAGCTTCATCTAATACTTTAAGAGCCGTAGGTTCCGCTTGAAGCAAAGCACGGACAAGTGCATCTCTAAACGCTTTGGTGATTTCTAAATTTATCTCTGTAGATTCTATTCTTCGTCTAATGAAGTTCTTGAGATATGTGGCTGCAGCTACTTTCTGACCTTCGTCCTCACCTCCTATACAAAGGTCATTGAATTTAAAATAAAGCACAGAGATTAAATTTTTCTTTAACCAACACAGAAATTAAATTTCAAAACGACAACATTACGCAAAAGCATAATCGGATAACTACTCCTTCAAAGTCAAACCTCAATTAGTGAGACGAAATCAGCATTTATGAATATATCGGAAATGCAAAGTACCTGTGGCGATAGACAGCAGATTGAACGGAAAGTTTGGGAGAGTAGAGAGGCGATCGAGAGCATCCGTGGCGACATGGACGACGGCACCGTCGGGGCTCAGTGTTTGGTTGAGGAGCTGAGCAATTTGATGAATTTCCATGGCGTATGTGTGGTGGCGCAGCGGCAGAACCCTAGCAAAGACTGCAGGTACAAACACTACACAAGTTGCCAAAAGGAGCTCTAAGTAAAAAGTAGGTAATTGGCAAAATAGGGATTGGCTGCAGTGCTGCAAGCGCGGGAAAGTTGATACTGGCGCCGTCTTTTTTGTTTCGTAAAAGATAATTTTAAAGACTTCTTCAATGTACTTATTTTCCTTATAAATTAAAGTAAAAGGCAAAAAAAAAAGAACATACTTGAATTATATTAAAGTTGAATTACACACTTATATTTTTTTAGACTATTTCAAAATGAAATAAGTACACCATTAAAATGTCAAACTCAAATATGTGTTACATAGTAAAGGGCGCGCCGACACATGTAAGTTGATATAAAATATGTTTTCATTTTTTTTCTAATTTTTTTCCTTGGCTTTTCTTTTTATTTTAATTCTATTCTTTGTTCTTTTACTTTCTCTTTCTTCTTTTCATTTCTTATCAATGTATCTCTATCAAAATCAGCCTACGTAAACCATGGAAGTGAAAGTAATCTTCAGAGAAAAGGAACTTTTAGGAGGAGGGGTGGGCATAATACCGATCGAATCGAAAAAATTGATCGAATCGGAAACTTTTGTTTATTCGATTTCGATTTTTTCGGTCTATTCGATTGGTTTGCGGTTTATAGTTTTAAAAAGTTTGATATTCGATCGGTGATCGGTTTTAGTGGTTCGATTTTCGATTAAACCGAAAAACTGAATTTTCTTAACCATGTCATAATATAAATGTCTTGCAAAACTTCTTGCTTTTAGAGATAGGTTTGGTTTTGTGGGCCTTTGGACTGGCAAACAATAACTGTGGGTCCGTCAACCCATTAGGATTGCTACGGGCAAGTCTTTTCTTATAATCCTTCTCCAAATTTGTCCAATTTATTTTCAGGTAATGAGTACTCTTTACTTTTCTAAGATGATCATTAAAACGGAACCACACAACTCTAGCTTCTGATCAACAATACTTATGGGTCGACATTATTTTCTACTAGCAAACATCGCATCCCAATTAAGGGGAATAATCTCAACACATCAATCCCATCCCATTTAAGGGGAATAATCTCAACACATTAATTCGGGGATTTTACCCTTCAATCACTCCTACACCGGCACGTGTAGTTTTAAGGTTAGGTTATTTCAACCTACCCTTCCTCGGTGACTAAACGATACTCTCAAAATATTTATTAAATAAAGGAGTTACAGTTCATTTCATAGTCTTTCACACATCCTCTTCGTTTCATATTTCATTGGCACTATTGGCTACAAGTGTAATTTTCATTGTTGGCACGATGGCCATATTTTATATCTCATATTCACTTCTTTCACTTTCGAGCATCATCATAGGTTATCAACAATAAGATAGTAGGAGTCTTAAGCACATTGAGTTTTTTTTCCAAAATTGAACATAATAATCTTGCATTTGAAACATGAATTGAAGTCATAACACTTTGATTCACAAAACCATACTTGAATACTTTCCAGAACGAGAGCATAATGCAATAGGAGCAATGAAAAACATTTTGAGCATATAATTTTTGATACAATGCTTAATTGGAATAACCGAATATATTAGGAATGACTTGGAACATGGAAAATAGGAACTTGGGACCATCATACTTGAATCTTACGAGAACATCATGGAATTCAAATCTACAAAAGAAGTTTAGCCAACATATCTCACGTGAGCTTCCCTTGATATACTAAACGTTCAGAAACTCCTAGCAACTTCAATCTAATTAGATAGACGACAAAACTGAACCATACTTAGGGTTTATGGGTTTAGCCAATTTAGGTCTTTTATCAAGCACTAGGTGTGCAATATGATTTCAAGGTTCTTTTTATGGTGGATTTCCTTTACCCCACAACCAATCTAACACCAAGAGTTTACTCATACAAGTTCCATGACCTCCCTACCACTTATATCGGTACATGCATGCACAAATAACAACTCTCATACCCAAGAATCACACTACCCAATACCCAACTTCTGTCCAAATTCGAAATTGAAAGCTAGGGCTAGGACCTTACCTCTTTAATAAACAATTTTTGCAATCTTTCCTTGTGAATTTTCGAAGGCTTGAGAATGGAACTGAAGTGTGGAGATGTTAGTGACATTCCTTCTCTCTCCAGCTCACTTCCCCTCTCACTAAAATATCATATTTTTGTTTTCTAAACGAGCCCCAATGGCTTTTAATCAAAATGGGGTCGGGTTATAAAAAATAAAAATTGGACCCTCAGAACATAATCCTGTGGTTGCAGAGTGCACCGCGGACCAGGTTTGTAGCCTGCAAAATGGACCGCAGAAATGGTCCCAAAAATTGGGCTGGCCTGGTCAAGTTTTCGGTCCTTCTGCGGTCCGCAGAATAGTATGCGGTCGCATAACGCACCACATAAGTCTCCCTCCAGAATTTCTCATGTTGGATTTGCAATGGATGTGAGGCCCGTGAAATTGTTATGCAGTCGTATAATGGACCGCAAAATAACCTTCAAAATTGGCTTTGTCTCTATTGCATTTTGCAGCCGATATGCGGTCCGCTGAGTGATTCTGCAATCATATAGTGGACCGCAGAAATGCCATATTCTGCAAAATTATTCTTCCAACTCCCCAGCACATTGCACAACCCGAAAAGTCCGTAGCCGCGAAGATTTTCTACAATCCTCAAACACATTAGTCTACCCCGGCACCACGAAACCCCGGGTTCTAGTTAAAACTAACGGGGCCTTACAATATAGTAATAAATTTCCCTTGGTTTTTCTTTGCCGGGTTCTTTTCTATGGGTGTATAGTAGAACCATGGTCGTAGCGTGAAACGTTTTGACTTGTTTGGTACTTTTGTTCTAGATTCAAGCATGTGATAAGTTTTTGTGGAATGAATAGTACCCTTCAAATAATGTGAATAAATAGTCATTTTTTGTGAAATCGAGGCTCGTTCTTTGACGTGTGCATACTTAGAATCTCAAATAGCGCGTGATGAAGCTTTGAATTGCCTTATATTCATTTGAGGGCTGAAATTATGCCGATTCGAGCAGTTCATGCGTCTTGAGTGGTGAGAATTTATTTAAATAATGCATGTGCTCAACTTGTAATGTCTAGAAGTTGCCCGGTTGGTTTCTCAATGCAAATCTTAGGTTGATGATTTGTTTTTGAAATGATCTTAGGCTTCCTTTCTGATATCTAACAAACTTTTGGCCAAATTGACCTCCCTTGTGCATTTATTACCCTAGTTGTCCCTTGTTGCGCCTTAACCTTTCCTTTGGCTACCACATTACAAACCGTCAACCCTTCTTGAGAGATTACTCCTTCTTTCAAAATCATCCCTCCTTGCATGTTATGAATGAGGATTTAAGCTTAAGTTGGGGATGTTGGTGCAAACTTGAAAACAGTAAAGGAATGTATTGTATGTAAAAGCTAATCTTTGAGGTTGTGTCTTGTGAAGCGAGCGGCTAGGTCAAGAGCCAATGCACCTTAAACAAAAAGCTTCTCGTTACCTTAAACTATGTAATACTCATTATTTCAAAATAAGAAAAATGAAATGGTGAGAGAACATGGTAAGGTAAGCAACTAGGGAGTGATCATGAACTACAAGGTGGGTTGATAGTAGAAACTCGATATCAACAAGCGCAATGTGTGCTATTCGAGAAAGAATTTGTGTAGCGTTCAAGGAGGGTATAGTCATTATGTTCCCAAATATTCAGCCAACCTATCCCGAAGCCTACACTACAACCCGTAAAAAGTCCTTTTTAATCTACAACCAATTATTCCGGAGCCAACGATGAGTTAAAATAAGGGCAAGCATATGGACTGATACTTGTAGTCCTTAGATTTATTTCCGAGTACAAGAGTATTTGATTGTATCCCATGTACATATTTGTATTTGTTGAGTTGGGGATTTTCTTTGTTTTGAGAGCGCATTTAGGCTTCTTGAAGTAGGATGCAAGTGCATATCTAGCTAGTAGTAGCATTCCATCATTGCTTTTAAGGCTCGAAGCTCGCAAATTGATTAGTTGAACTGTTAAATGATCTTTGTCTTTATTGAAGGGTAAATAAAAGAAGTTACATGCTTGTTAGCTAACAGTCAGCACCATCCATAGTCATTGTTATTTTGTTATCAGTTGAAAGTAGATTAGTCTTTAGTAGGGTGACTTTTTAGTTTTTTTAAGGCAAGCAAGAGTCTAAGTTGGGGGTATTGATGTGCCATAGAAATACGACACGTTTGATATTAATTACATAGACTTTAGCTCATCTTTTAAAGTATTATAAGTCATTTCCTAACAATCTGTAATAAATCCCAACTCCGCTCGAAAAGTCAACAAAGTCAACCCCCTGGCCCACGTGATCGAATTTGAAAACTTTTTGAAGATAAAAATTACCCATAGAACCAAAAAATCAAATATATAATTTATTCCTAATTCCATGTCCAATTTTGTGGTCAAAATCCAAAAATACCAATTCTAGGTTTTTCCCCAAAATCCCACAATTTCGACCAAATTCCATGTTATCATATATATCGATGTATTAAAATTATAAAAATCTCCCAACCAAGTGATAATGTGAAAGAAATGGACTAAGTCCCAAAATAAATTGAAGTCTACCCAGCAATTCCTCTTTCGCGATTGTGGAAAAGCCCTCTCGGCCGCGAAGACCAAACTCCCCAACTACCGATTCTCTCTTTGCGAACATGACACACAAGTAAAAAATGTGGTGACCAACTCCAATGTCCCTACACGAACGTGACACCTCACTCGCGAATATGTAGCACAATTACCTGTTGCCCCTTTCCCGCCTATCCTATTATCGGATTTCAGAGCGAGATAAGTCTCATGTCTAACCTTGCGAAGGGGGAAATTACCCCGTAGGTGTTATATTCGTTATGTGCTACATGTCGTGGGGGATACACACGTCTGAGATGACTAGTGTCTAGGCGTATGCTAGAATTCTTGATTAGGTTCGGGTAGACTTAGGTTCACGCCATGCTTTATTGTAATATTTGAGTAATTCTTGCTTGTCTAAATGTTTTAATCCACATTGTTGCCCGAGACTAGGCTTGTGTAGAGTATAAAACTTGTTATTTTAGATACCCCGCGAACTACTTGATTATAAGTAAAGATTATACTTTCTTTTACGGATTTCATCCGCGTTGTATGAATTTATCCGATAGTTTCTTGAAATTTCATGACTCACACATATATTCGTGAGTGGGTCCATTGACAAGTCAAGTTTCACTATTCCTATGGGATTAGGCTAAGCGCCTCAACAGTATCATTAGGGGATCGAGTCATTTGCCTCGATAGTATTATGAGATGCATATATGGTTCGCGACGCTCGACCCTTGGCAGTGTACACAATTATGGGATCGGCTGAACGACCTCAGCAGGGATCGAGACGTGCACCATGACAGGAGCTCGTGCCATTACTCATATGGGACCGGGCCGCTCGCCTCAGCAGAATCGTGCGTAATACTTGATAAGAAGTCAGTGTACCCGTGAGTTTTCTTGACTTGAGATGTGACCGTTCATTTGGTGTTTACCATTATGTATTCCATTTGAGGAAGTACCTGGTATTTGTTGACTTCATGTTCACTCTTCAATGAGGATTGCCTTATGTACTTATATTTGTTCCTATTGATTTACCTGCCATGCCTCATAACTATTTATTTTTATTATATGTGATTTATTGGACCACTGGTAAGCGTCGATGTCAAACGTTCGTCACTATTTCTTCGGGGTTAGGCTAGATATTTACTAGATACGCGTTGATATACGTACTCATGCTACACTTCTACACTGATTATGCCAGTACTAAATCATGTACATTTGATGGTCATCTTGGTGCATAAGCGCAGCTACTGATGGGACCTTATGATGAGATGCATTCCATGTTACGATCAACAACACACAGAGTCTCCACCATATTAATTTATTTCATCTTGTTTATTTTATATTCCAGACAGATATTGTAGTAGTGTTGTATTGATCTAGTAGATGCTCATGCACTTGTGACACGAGATTTTGGGGCGCTTCTAGTGGATGTTCATAGTTGTATTTAATATTATTATTATTATTACCCTTCACTTTATGAGTTATTTATACTCGAAAACTGGTAAAAAAAGCACATGTTTCTATGAGTGTGTAACGACCCGAAATGTCATTTTGAGCAGCTGAACTCAGTTCGGTGGTTTGAGGTCATGAGTAGCCTCATATGTAATATTATGAATTATGTGAATCGTCGGTTATGGTTTTGGAATGGTTCATTGATTTGGAAGAATGATCCTCAACATGGAAGCTTTAAGTTGGAAGAGTGGACAAAGTTTGACTTTTGTGTATTTGACCTCATATCGGGGTTTTTATAGTTCCGTTAGGTGCGAATGACAATTTTGGACTCGGGCATATCCCCAAATGTGTCTTTGAATGTTTTTAGAAGGTTTCGGCACTATCTGACAAGAATTGACATTTGAAGGTTTGGAATGTTCATAAGTTTGTTTGGGAGTTGACTTTCATGATATCGGGTTTGGATTATTATTTCGGGAGTTGACTTTCATGATATTGGGTTCTGATTGTTGTTCTGGGAGTAAGAATATTATGTCATTTGGAAATTTTATGCAAAATTTGAGGTCATTCCGAGTTGATTTGATATGGTTCGACACGAGTTTTTGAAGTTGAAGGGTTAAAAGTTCATTAAGCTTGATTCATGGTTTTGATGTTTTTATGTGTGATTTGAGGCCTCGTGTCACAACCCAAACCAAAAGGCTGCGACGGGCACCCGATGCCTTACTCAACCGAATACTAGCGTAATGTATCTTTCGTATCATACTATCATAGGTAAATGAGCAGGAAAGGCCACCATGAGATACCAAAATAAACATAAGAGAACGCTGACACAGGAAAACCCAACATGATATATAACCTTATACACGTAACATACGGTCCTATAAGGCCGACATGATCATTTGTACACTCATAACATAGTCCGATAAAGCCATACAAGTATCTATATACATGACATCTATGTACAAGTCTCTAAGAGTACATAAAGGTCTGTGCTGACCCAAAAAGTTATCTCTCATTTTATAAGTCAAAACTGTGTTCTGAGGCCTTGAAAAACCTCCTTTTATCTTACCTCATTTTGCATGCACAGTCCGGGTGTATATCCGGAAAGCTTTTATATGAAAAATGCTAATTTTGCCTTTAAAACTTGAATTTAAGTTGACTTCGGTCAATATTTTGGGGTAAACGAACCCATACCCGTGATTAGATGGTCTCGGAGGGCACGTAGGAAAATATGGGACTTGGGCGTATGCCTAGAATCAAATTCCGAGGTCCCAAGCCCGAGAAATAAATTTTTGAAAGAAATTGTTTTACTTAAATTATAAGAGTTTTTGAAAAATTGATTATATTTGAAATTGATGGTATCGGGCCCGTATTTTGGTTCCAGAGCTCGGTACAGGTTTAATATAGTATTTGAGTGATGCCTGTAAAATTTGGTAAGAAACGGAGGTCATTTGACGTGATTCGGACCCATAGTTGTGAAGTTGAAACTTTGAAAGTTCTTGAGATTTTCCTTTGATTTTTATGCTAAATCCATTGTTTAAGATATTATTTTGACGATTTGATCGCACGAGTAAGTCTGTAGGATGTTTTTAAGGTTTTGTACACGTTTGGTTTGGAGCCCCGAGGGCTCGGGTAAGTTTCGGATAGGTGTTGGAGTGGTTTGGACTTAGAAAAATCTGGTGAGAATGTTGTTTGCTGGTGTCTGGTGTTTTACTCTATGCGAACGTGTGGTAACCCATGCGAACACAAAGAACAAACGGGGAATGGGGCCTGGGTACTCTATGTGAACGCACTGGCCACGACGCGAACGCAGAGACCTGGGTAGGTTGCTCTACGTGAAAGTGTCTAGGCCCTCGCGAACGCACTATTTTAAGGGAGCTGGGGATGGGGGAGCTGGAACCCTATGCGAACACGACCAGAGGCACACGAACGCGATGGCTAGGGAGGGGTGAGCCTAGGTGAATGCATAGGTAGTGTCGCGAACGCGAAGGCCAATATGGCCAAGGCTACGCGAACGTGACAGACCTCACGCGAACGCGTAGAAGGTTTGTCCAGCCCTCTTAAAATAGTACAAAACGGGATTTCTACAAAATTTCACAACTCTTTCATTGAAACTCGACCTTGGGCGATTTTTGAAAAGGGGTTTCATCACCAAATCATAGGTTTGTGTTCTTAACCTCATTTCCTTCAATTTCCATCAACACCCATTAGATTTTTAGGCCTAAATCTTGTGCTTTAAGGGTAGAAATTAGGGAT
The DNA here is from genome assembly GCA_005239525.1 of Nicotiana knightiana. NCBI lineage: Eukaryota > Viridiplantae > Streptophyta > Magnoliopsida > Solanales > Solanaceae > Nicotiana > Nicotiana knightiana. The sequence continues at coordinate 59,401 of ML398240.1, forward strand.
TTTATACATTTGGGGATTTAGACCTCGATTTGGGTTCGGATTCCGAAACTAATTACATATTCGGGCTCGTGGGTGTATGGGTGATCGGGTTTTTTTCCGAATCTCGTGTTTTGACCAAGCAGGCCCGGGGTCGATTTTTGACTTTTGGGAAGAATGATAGAAAACTTATAATTAAGCATTGGGGTTGAATTATTTAGAATTTATTGATATTGTTAAGCTAATTATGTCTAGATACAATCGAATTGGAGGCAAATTCTAAAGGGAAAGTGGTAATTGAGGCTTGAGTTTGGTCGTGGAATTCGAGGTAAGTATTTGGCTTAACCTTGCTTGAGGGAATAGGTATTGTGTCTTATTTGCTACCTGTTGTGCAACGTATAGGTGTGGTGACGGGTATCTATACGTTGGTGTCAAGCATGTCGTGAGTCGAATATTGTGATTTATGTGATTTCTCATTAAGCATTACTTGAGTTTAATTTGATAATTATCTATGTTGGTGGTGTTTCTTTGGTATTGATCATTGTTGAGTATTGGTTCAAGTTGAGAATTACTACGTGAAATTGATTAACTAGGTGATATTGGTTATAGTTGTTTCCCTTGCCGGGATGATATTGATTCTACTGTTGACTCCCTAGCCGGGGCGTTATGGCTTTATTATTGTTGTTTGTATTATTGATTTCCTTGCCAGATTGTTGTTATTGATTTGTTTGGGTGAGGAAGAGTGTAAAGAACGAAGGGTGATGCCGTGTATGATATTGTGAGAGGGTAAAAGCACGAAGGGTGATGTCGTGCCATATTATGATATTAAAAGCACGAAGGGTGATCCCGTGCCGTTTCTATTGATTTATTGTGAGGATGAAAGTAAAAGCACGAAGGGTGATGCCGTGCATTCTATTTATTATTTGGTGAGGATGAGAGTAAAAGCACGAAGGGTGATATCGTGCACTTGTTTTTGTGTTGTTACTTCTGTTGTTTAAATTGATATCTAATTTGTTGCTTTACTTCGTTATTTCCATTATTTGATAATTCCTCCCCTCAGCATGTTCCCCTTTCTTTGTATTTAGCTGCTTATTTATTGTTGATTATTTTCTCCGTATATGATTAAACTGCACAAGTTTAGTTGGTTGTCGTGTCCTATCCTCGTCACTACTTCGCCGAGGTTAGGCTCGACACATACTCAGTGGCGAAGCCAGAAATTTCCTCAAGGGTGTTCAAATTTGAAAGAAGTAAAAATAAATTTCCGACAAATAGTGTTCAATATATGTAATATACCTCTAAAATATGATATTTTACCTATATACGCAGTGTAATTCCCGGACAAAGGGTGGTCAGTTGACCACCCTTACCAATGTGTAGCTTCGCCACTGCACATACTCAATACATGGAGTCGGTTGTACTGATGCTACACTCTGCACTTTTGTGCAGATCCCAGTACAGGACCCTACAAACCTTAGAGTGAGGAGGTTGCTTTCAGTCCATTTGGAGATTCTAAGGTAGTCCTGCAGGGGTCTCATAGGGCTCGGGTGAGTTTCGGGGTGGTATTAGATCATTTTGGAGGATGATTTCAATGTTGGTTTCTTCTATTTTCTGATGTCTCTTTTGATCTTCGCGATCGCATAGGCTAAGTCTGGAGCTGGGCATTTTCTTCTTCGCGTTCGTGAGTGCATAATTGCGTTCGCGTAGCTTAATAAGGCCTAGGGCATCGTGTTCCTAGTGTTGTGTCGAGTTTGCATATCAGTGAGGGAGCTGGAGACTATGTTCATTTCATTCGCGGAGGAGGAGATGTGTTCGCGAAGTTCTAGAAGCGGTGTTCATCACGTTTGTGAGGGGTATGACGCGAATGCATAGTGTTATATTATGGTGGATTAATTTGTGCATCACGAACGCGAGGATACTTCCACGTTTGCGAAGGGTGTCCCTGTTCAGTGATTATAAAGTACTATATTCGAAGGTTTTGGTCATTTTATCACATTTTGAGTTATGGAGACCGGTTTGGTCGATTTTGTAGGGGATTTCCACCTCATCGATTGGGGTAAGTATTTTTGACTTGGTTTTGATTATTTTACATGATTCCATCTTTGATTTTGGTCTTTACTTTGATGAATCTAAAACAGAAATTGGGGAGATTTTTGTCTAAACTTTTCTAAAGTGAAAATTTGGTATTTGAACATCGATTTAGATTCAGATTTGAGTGAAATTACTATGGTTGGACTTGTATTCAAATGAGTTATCAAAATTTGTGAGCTTTGTCGGATTTTGGGGTGTAGGCCCAGGTTGACGTTTTGGTTGACCTTGAGTATTTGATAAAAGATTTGACCTTTATCGTTTGGGTTTGCTTATATGGCATTATTTGATGATTTTGAGTTGCTTTAGGCTAGTTTCGAGTCGTTCGGAGGTCAATTTATGCGGGATGGTGCTTCTAGCGTATCAATTTGGCTTGTTTAATGTAGGTGTCTTGCTCAGCTTTGTTGGGAAATTTTTTCTACTAATTGATATTGTTTTCTACATGCGGGGGATGATGCATATGCAAGGTGATGAGCGTAACCTTTCTTTCCTCGGGGATCATTAGTTCACAATATGCACAACCTTTCTTTCCAACAGTATATACATAGATATATGAAATCAACATGCTTTAAAAGCCAAGTTCAATAAAATCCGTTGAAAAATGTGTTTTCCAACAATTTCAGAAATAAAAATAACCGAAGGATTTAGTGTAAAAAATGAAATAAATCATAAGTAGCCCCTCCGGTGAAAACATGAATCATAAGTCGCCCCTCGGGCAGAACATCACTCAGCACCTCACAGCCACTCAGTATCAGCCCCTCGGGCAACCTCAGTGTTACTCATGCCTCCCAATCACTCATCACTTGGCACTCGACACTCATCACTCAGGACTCAGTAGGTACCTGTGCTCACTGGGGGTGTGTACAGACTCCGGAGGGGCTCCTTCATCCCTAGCGCTAATATCAAGCCACCTCGTGGCGTATCATATCCTCACAATCAGGCCCTCGGCCTCACTCAGTCAGAACCTCTCAAAAGCCCCTCGGGTGTAGCAGTAAAACAGGGTACTCGACCCAAAACATCATTTTATATCTTAAAATAGTGTAAACAAGGTTGAGTTTCAAAATCAGTAATCACAATATGACTGACTGTAAATCATGAATCAACAGTGAGGAAATAGCAGTCAAAAGCTCCCAAGGGGTCTAAACAAGTCTGCACGAGGCCCCAAATATGGCTTATAGCCCAAATATAGCAATAGTCTTTAAAACACAATTTAACATTTGATTTAGAGTAAAATACGCAACTCAATAGTTGCCGTGGAGAGGACCAAGTCCAATCCAAAAATCAGTGTACGCCACATACTCGTCATCCGACATGTGCGCCCTTCTAAAAACAGTGAAAAATATGAAGTCCGGGGTTTCATACCCTCAGAACAAGATTTATAGCCACTACTTACCTCTACCGGGCCACAATACTAGTCCGCAGTGCTCTTGCCGCTCAAATTGGCTCCCGATTGCTCCGAATCTAACCAAAACCAGTTTAACATCATCAATATATTCTAAAGTAACACAACCCCATTGAAAACTATCAATTTATACAAAAATCTCGAAATTCGGCCAAACCCGAGCCCCGGGCCCACATCTCGGAATTTGATAAAATTTACATCACTAGAATCCTCGTCCTCCCACGATTCTATACATACCAAGAACAGTAAAATCGGAGCACAATTGCCCACTCAAATCACCTAAAGAATTTTCCAAATTTTTCCTCCCATTTCCCCCAGCTTTTCTATTTTAATTCCTCAAATTGCATGGTGAATATTAAGACAAATTCATGAAATTAAACCAAAAATGATTGAAGAACACTTACCACAAGAACCCCACCGAAAAGCTCATCCAAAATCTCCTCTCCCCGAGCTCTCTAATGAAATATTGAGTGATGGCCAAGAACCCCCGAATTTAGAACTTAAACTGTCTGCCCAGACTTTTCTTCATCGCGAACGCATCACATTGACCGCGTTCGCATAGAACAATCCAACAGGCCCCTAATTTTTACTTTATGCGAACGCACCAAAAACCATGCGAATGCACTGGTCCACCACCCAAGGCCTTCACGAACGCATGGGCTTTTACGCGATCGCACAGGCCAATGGGCCTGGGGTCCTCAGGTGCTTCCTACTCTACACGAACGCACACACACCCCCGCATTCGCGATGGCCACCCTGCTCAACACTCCACGTTCGCACCTCTTCGCCCGCGAACGCATTGAGAAACTGGCCCCCTTCCACCAAACACTCTATGCGAACGCGAGCTCTCTTCCGTGAACGCATAGAGTAAAACTCTGCTGCAGAAACACCAGCAAACCAGCCAAGTTCCAAAACCAAAAATCGATCCGTTAACCACCCAAAACTCACCCGAGGCCCCTAGAATATCAATCACACCTACCAACACACCCCATATCATCATTTAAACTTAGTCGAGCCTTCGAAACACCAAAAACAACACGAAAACACCAAAATTACATCAAATTCAAGCCTATGAACTTTGAAACTTCTAAATTTCGCCAATGATACCGAAACCAACCAAAACACATCTGATTGGCCTGAAAGTTTGCAAACATATCCAAAATAACATTACGAACCTGTTCCAACTTCCGGAATACCATTCCGACCCCAATAGCCTATTTTCCATTGCCGACCGGAAATCGCCAAAAACTAACTTTCGCCGATTCAAGCCTAATTCTACACCGGACATCAAAACTCCATTCCGAACACACTCCTAAGTCCCGAATCACCTAACGAAGCTATCCGATCCATAAAATCTGCATTCCGAGGACGTTTACCAATAAGTCAATTCCCAGTTGGCTTTTTCAACTATTAAGCTAATTTAAGAGACTAAGTGTCTCAATTCTCACCAGGATCACTCCGCACCCAACCCAACCGACCCAACAATACATAAATAGGCTAAGCAACATATGATAAAGCAGAAACGGGGGAAACGGGTCAAATCTCACGGAACGACCGGCCGAGTCATTATATCCTCCCCTCTTAAGCAAACGTTCGTCCTCGAACGGGTCTAGAAACATACTTGGAGTCTCGAATAAGTGAGGATATCTGTCCCGCATCTCCCGCTCGATCTCCCAGGTGACATCCTCCGCTGGTTGCCCTCTCCACTGAACCTTCAGTGAAGCTATATCCTTAGACCTCAACCTTCTGACCTGACGACCCAAAATAGCCACTAGCTCTACCTCATATGACATATCATCCTCGAGCTGAACCGTGCTGAAGTCCAAAACATGAGACGGGTCACCAACATACTTTCGGAGCATCGAAACATGGAACACCGGATGAATACTCGCCAATCTGGGAGGCAAGGCAAGTTTATAAGCCATCTCCCCAATCCTCTGAAGCACCTCAAATGGCCCAATGAACCTGGCACTCAGCTTTCCCCTCTTCCCGAACCGCATAACACCCTTCATGGGTGACACCTTCAGCAACACCTTATCCCTAACCATGAAAGACACATCTCGGACCTTCCGGTCTGCATAACTCTTCTGCCTAGACTGCGCCATGTGAAACCGCTCCTGAATCAACTTCGCCTTACCCAACGCATCCTGAACCAGGTCTGTGCCCAATAGTCTAGCCTCGCCGGGCTCAAACCAACCAACCAAAGATCTGCACCTCCTACCATATAAATCCTCATACGGAGCCATCTAGATCATCGACTGATAACTATTATTATATGCAAACTCCGCGAGTGGCAGAAACTGGTCCCATGAACCCCCAAAATCAATGACACAGGCACGCAACATATCCTCCAAAATCTGAATAGTACGCTCCGACTGCCCGTCGGTCTGAGGATGAAACGCTATGCTCAACTCGACCTGAGTACCCAACTCTCTCTCTGTACGGCTCTCTAAAACTGAGATGTGAACTGAGTACCTCTGTCAGAAATGATAGAAACTGGAACCCCATGCAATCGGATAATCTCCCTGATATAAATCTCAGCTAACCGCTCCGAATAATAAGTAGTACCAACAGGAATGAAGTGCATGGACTTGGTCAGCCGATCCACAATAACCCATGTAGCATCAAACCTCCTCGAAGCCCGTGGGAGTCCAACTACGAAGTCCATGGTGATCCGCTCCCACTTCCACTCCGGAATATCAAATATCTGAAGCAATCCACCTGGTCTCTGGTGCTCATACTTGACATGCTGACAGTTGAGACACCGAGCCACAAAGTCAACAATATCTTTCTTCATCCGCCTCCACCAATAATGGTGCCTCAAATCCTGATACATCTTTGCGGCACCTGGATGGATGGAATACCGCGAACTATGGGCCTCAGCTAGAATCAAATCTCGAAGTCCATCTACATTGGGTACGCAAATTTGGGCCTGCATCCTCATGACCTCATCATCACTAATAACCACATCCCTGGCATCACCGCGACGGACCATGTCCTGAAGAACAAGAAAATGTGGATCATCATACTGGCGTGCTCTAATTTGATTATAAAGAGAAGACCTGGAGGCTACACAAGCCACTACCTGCAGAGCCGCTGATAGATCCAATCTCACCAACTGACCCGCTAAAGCCTGAACATCGAGTGCTAAAGGCCGCTCTGCTACTGGAAGATACGCTAGGCTCCCGAAACTCTCCGCTCTACGACTCAGGGCATCGGCCTTCCCCGGATGATATAAAATAGTGAGGTCATAATCCTTGAGAAGCTCCAACTACCTCCTCTGATGCAAATTCAGATCCTTCTGCTCAAGCAGATGCTGCAGACTACTGTGATCAGTGAAAATCTCACAATGCACTCCATACAAATAATGACTCCAAATCTTCAAGGCGTGAACAATAGCTGCTAGCTCAAGATCGTGCACTGGATAATTTTTCTCATGCACCTTCAACTGTCTGGACGCGTATGCAATCACCCTACTGTCTTGCATCAAAACCGCTCCAAGGCCAACTCTCGAGGCATCACAGGAAACTGTATAAGAACCTGAACCCGTAGGCAAAATCAATACCAGAGCTGTAGTCAAAGCTGACTTGAGCTTCTGAAAGCTCTCCCCACACTCCTCAGTCCACCTAAACTGAGCACCCTTCTGGGTCAGTTTGGTCATAAGGGCAACAATAGATGAAAATCCCTCGACGAAACGGCGATAGTACCCTGCCAAACCAAGGAAACTGCGAATCTCAGTAGCTGATGAAGGTCTCGGCCAACTCTGCACCGCCTCTACCTTCTTCGGATCAACCTGAATACCCTCACTAGACACCACATGCCCCAAGAATGCTACTGAATCAAGCCATAAATCACACTTCAAAAATTTCGCATACAATCTCTTCTCCCTCAAGGTCTGAAGCACAACTCTCAAATGCTGCTCATGATCCTCCCGAGATCGGGAATACACCAAGATATCGTCAATAAACACGATGACAAAGGAATCCAGATAAGGCCGAAATACGCTGTGCATCAAGTGCATAAAGGCTTCTGGGGCATTGGTTAGCCCAAATGACATAACCAGGAACTCATAATGACCATATCTAGTCCTGAAAGCAGTCTTCGGGATTTCTGGCCCCCGAATCTTCAACTGATGATAACCGGAACACAAGTCAATCTTGGAAAATACCCTGGCAACCTACAACTGATCAAACAAGTCATCTATACGAGGCAAGGGATACCGATTCTTCACCGTAACTGTGTTCAGCTGCCGATAATCAATGCACATACGCATAGTACCATACTTCTTCTTTACGAACAACACCGGTGCACCCCAAGGTGACACACTAGACCGAATGAACCCCTTATCTAGGAGTTCCTGAAGCTGCTCCTTTAATTCCTTTAGCTCCGCTGGTGCCATACGATAAGGTGGAATAGAAATAGTCTGGGTGCCTGGCACCAGGTCAATAGCAAAATCAATGTCCCTATCAGGCGGCATGCTCGACAGGTCTGCAGGAAACACGTCCGGAAAGTCACGGACCACAGGAACCGAATCAATAGCGGGAGTCTCACCACTGACATCCCTCACAAAATCCAGATACGATAAACACCCCTTCTCAACCATGCGCTAATCCTTCAGGTAGGAAATCACCCTGCTAGGCATATACTCAGAAAAACCTTTCCACTCAACTCTCGGACATCCTGGCATAGCTAAGGTCATGGTCTTAGCGTGACAATCAAGAACATCATGACACGGAGATAACCAATCCATGCCCAATATAACATCAAAATCAACCATGCTGAGTAACAGTAATTCCACTTTGGTCTCCAGACCTCCAATAGATATCACACACGACTGATACACACGGTCCACATCAACAATATCGCCCACCGGAATCGACACATTAACAGAGGTAACTAAAGACTCACGGGGCATATCCAGAAAATGGAAAAAATATGAAGAAACATATGAATATGTAGATTCAGGGTCAAATAAAGCCAAGGCATCTCGGCAACAGACTGAAACAATACCTGCGATCACTGCATCGGAGGCCATAGCATCCAGCCTGGCTGGAAATGCATACATACGTGCTTGACCTCCACCTGCTCGACCTCCCCCTCTAGGGCGGCCTCTAGCTAACTAATTACCATCCCCGGCTGCCTGGGCAGGTGGTGAAGTAACTGGAGCTGAAGTCGAGGGCTAGCCCCTCTGCTGAGAAGAACCATCGGGACGACGGGGACACTGCCTCCACATGTGCCTGAACTCTCCACACTCAAAACAACTCCCTGGAGCTGGAGGCGGGGACTGATAGAAACCCTTGGCACCAGAACGGCCACTTGAAGACTCATGCATAGAAGAACTCTGAACTGGTGGTGCTCGAGCTGCACTCTAAGTTAGGAGGGCACCAAAGGAAGTATGACCTGGCTGAGAACCACGGGGACCATGCGCCGAAGATGCACCACTATACGCTGCGCGGACTGATTGAGGAGGCCTGAATGAACGACCTCTACCATACTGAAACTACCCCTTGTAGGGAGTACCACTAGAACTGCCCGATCCACGAGGCCTCTTGGCCTCCCTCTCCTCCCGCTCCTGGCGGCGAACGGACTCGATATCTCTAGCTATGTCAACAACCTGCTCGAATGAAGCACCTGATACTCTCTCCCGAGTCATAAATAACCAAAGCTGATAAGAAAGACCATCTACAAACCTCCTCACCCTCTCCCTATCAGTAGGGACCAACTCGGTAGCATGACGAGCCAACTCCTAAAACCACATCTCATACTGCGTCACTGATAGCTCCCCCTAACGCAGCTGCTTAAAAAGCCTGCGCTGCTCCTCCCTATGAGACTGAGGTACATACTTCTCCAAAAAGATAGTGGAGAATTGCTGCCAGGTGAGGGGTGCTGAACCAACAGGCCTACGCTTCTCAAAAGACTCCCACCAAGTGAAAGCAGCACCAGAAAACTGAAATGTAGCAAATGAGACCCCACTAGTCTCCGAAATCCTAGCAGTACGTAGCATCCCCTGGCACTTATCTAGAAAACCCTGGGCATCCTCGCCCTCATCACCACTGAATGTCGGAGGCTGTAGTCTACTAAACCTCTCCAGTCTATGCTGCTCGTCCTCTGGCATAGCCGGAACCACGAAGTCATGAATTGGAGAACCTGGCTTGGCTGGAAACGCCCCCAGTATCTGCGGGCCCTGAGTACCCTGCTCAGGCGTCTGGGCAACTGGAGTCTGACTACCTCCCCCGGCCTGAGAAGTAGCGGCAACTGCCTGAGCAAGGGTGGTACACACCGTCAAGATCTGGGCCAAGGTCTCTTGAAGACCTGGAATGACAATAGGCATTGCCGGTGCCTGAGCCTGCCCCACTAGAGTATCTGTGGCGGGAATCTGACCCTGAACAGTAAGGGAATCAACTAGCACTGCCCTGGCTGGCCCCTACCTCTACCACGACCTCTTGCTGGTATAGCTGGCGGCTGATCATCCTGATCGGTAGCGCGAGTCCTCACCATCTGTGAGAGAGGGAAACAACAGAAGTTTAGATTTCCAGAATCAACAAAATGGCACGAAAGAATTCAAGAAAATGAGATTGTTCCTAAGGGTTCCGCAACCTCTCGAAGATAAGTACAGACGTCTCCGTACCTTCATAAGACTCTACTAAACCTTTTGACCGTTGAGTCCTATGTAACCTAGGCTCTGATACCAACTTGTCACGACCCCAAATCCTAAATCGACCGTGAGGCGCCTATCGTGGAACTAGGCTAGCCAATTCACATAATTACAGTTTCTTTCCAAAAATCCCAACTCATTTTCAAGCATTTAATAAAGTATATAAATATGCTAAATCCATTAGGCAAAATAAACAGTTAGACAGTCCAACCAACCCCAAAACCCGGAGTCAACATGTCATGAGCATCTAGAAATATACCAGCAAGTCTACTATTATAATACAAAACCTCCAAACGAATAACTAGATACACCATAAGAAGGGAAGATAGAGATGCTGCAGACGCTGAACAACTACCTCTATATCCCGAACTCCGACTCCGCACGGAATAGATGGCTAACACTCAGTATCAACACCTGTATCTGCACACAGGGGTGCAGGGAGTAATGTGAGTACGCCAACTCCGTAGTAATGAAAATAAATCAAGTCTAAACGGCAAGAAACACATAAAAATCAATATAATCAGTTCACAATACGCAAAGCCTTTCTTTCCAACAGTATATACATAGATATATGAACTCAACATGCTTTAAAAGCCAACTTCAATAAAATCCTTTGAAAAATGTGTTTTCCAACAATTTCAGAAATAAAAATAACCGAAGGATTTAGTGTAAAAAATGAAATAAATTATAAGTAGCCTCTCGGGTGAAAACATGAATCATAAGTCGCCCCTCGGGCAGAACATCACTCAGCACCTCACAACCACTCAGTATCAGCCCCTCGGGCAACCTCACTGTCACTCATGCCTCCCAATCACTCATCACTTGGCACTCGACACTTAACACTCAGCACTCAGTAGGTACCTGCACTCACTGGGGTTGTGTACAGACTCTAGAGGGGATCGTTCAGCCCAAGCGCTAATATCAAGCCACCTCGTGGCGTATCATATCCTCACAATCAGACCCTCGACCTCACTCAGTCAGAACCTCTCAAAAGCCCCTCGGGCGTATTAGTAAAACGGGGTACTCGACCCAAAACATCATTTATATCTTAAAATAGTGTAAACAAGGCTGAGTTTCGAAAACAGTAATCACAATATGACTGAGTGTAAATCATGAATCAACAGTGATGAAATAGCAGTAAAAATCCTCCAAGGGGTCTAAGCAAGTCGGCACGAGGCCCCAAACATGGCTTATAGCCCAAATATAGCAATAGTCTTTAGAACACAATTTAACATATGATTAGAGTAAAATACGCAACTCAATAGTTGCTGTGGAGAGGACCAAGTCAAATTCAAAAACCAGTGTGCGCCACATACTCGTCATCCGACATGTGCGCCCTTCTAAAAATAGTAAAAAATATGAAGTCCGGGGTTTCATACCCTTAGGACAAGATTTATAGCCATTACTTACCTCTACCGGGCCACAATACTAGTCCGTGATGCTCTTGCCCCTTAAATTGGCTCCCAATTGCTCTGAATCTAACCAAAACCAGTTTAACATCATCAATATATGCTAGAGGAACACAATCCAATCGAAAACTATCAATTTATACAAAAATCTCGAAATTTGGCCAAACCCGAGCCCCGAGCCCACGTCTCAGAATTTGATAAAATTTACATCACTAGAAACCTCGTCCTCCCACGGTTCTATACATATCAAGAACACAAAAATTGGACCGCAATTTCTCACTCAAATCACCAAAAGAATTTTCTAATTTTTCCCAACTTTTCTACTTTAATTCCTCAAATTGCATGGTGAAAATCAAGACAAATTCATGAAATTGAACCAAAAATGATTGAAGAACACTTACCACAAGAACCCCACTGAAAAGCTCGTCCAAAATCTCCTCTCCCCGAGCTATCTAATGAAATATTGAGTTATGGCCAAGAACCCCCGAATTTAGAACTTAAACTGATTGCCCAGACTTTTCTTCATCGCGAACGGATCACATTGACGGCGTTCGCATAGAACAATCCAACAGGCCCCTAATTTTTACTCTACACGAACGCACAAAAAGCCATGTGAACGCACTGCTCCACCACCCCAGGCCTTCGCGAACGCATGGGCTCCTACGCGATCGCACAGGCCAATGTGCCTGGGGTCCTCAGGTGCTTCCTACTCTACGCGAACGCGCACACACCCCCGTGTTCGTGATGGCCATCCTGCTCAACACTCCGCGTTCGCACCCCTTCGCCCGCGAACGCATTGAACAATTGGCACCCTTTCACCAAAAACTCTATGCGAACGCGAGCCCTCTTCCGCGAACGCATAGAGTAAAACTCTGCTTCAGAAACACCAGCAAACCAGCCAAGTTCCAAAACCAAAAATCGATCCGTTAACCGCCCGAAACTCACTCGAGGCCCCCGGAACCTCAACCACACCTACCAACACACCCCATATCATCATTTAAACTTAGTCGAGCCTTCAAAACACCAAAAACAACACGAAAACACCAAAATTACATCAAATTCAAGCCTATGAACTTTGAAACTTTTTCGCCAATGATACCGAAACCAACCAAAAGACATCCGATTGGCCTAAAAATTTGCACACATATTCAAAATGACATTACAAACCTGATCTAATTTCCGGAATCCCATTCTGACCCCGATAACTTTTTTTCCACTGCCGACCGGAAATCGCCAAAACCTAACTTTTGCCAATTCAAGCCTAATTCTACGCCGGACATTAAAACTCCATTCTAAACACACTCCTAAGTCCCAAATTACCTAATGAAGCTATCCGATCCATAAAATATGCATTCCAAGTTCATTTACCAATAAGTCAATTCCCAGTTGACTTTTTCAACTATTAAGCTAATTTAAGAGACTAAGTGTCTCAATTCTCACCACGATCACTCCGCACCCGATCAACCGACCCAAAATAACATAAATAGGCTAAAAAACATATGATAAAGCAAAAATGGGGGAAACGGGGCAAATCTCACGAAACGACCGGCCGGGTCGTTACAAACTATGTACTTAGTCATATTCATTCTTTTACATATCATATCTCAGTCTCTGTAATCATTTATTATTACATCTTGTTATCATTGTTTGGACTGAGCGGTATGAGATATGTGAGTCCATGAGACTGGAGAGATTGATGACTGAGTTGGGGCTTGAGAGTCGTTGTAAAGACCCGTAAAATTTCATGGCTAAAAATAATGCCCAAATAGGTCCCTGTGTTGTTATAACTGTAGAAATCCCTAAAACAATCCCTTTTTGAGTGAAAAGTACCCCGGGACTTATAAGATAAAATTTTCCAGAGTTGTGCTGTTATGCGACGCACTATGCGATCGCATAACATGTATGGGAACCGCATAGTTGTCGCATACATGGACAGTCTGCTATCCAATTTGAGGACAGCTATTCGGCCCAAGATGCGACCACATTTTGAGAATGCGGACCGCATAGCTGTTGCATTCTTGCACCTCTATTTTCTTGCGGAGGAGGTTATGCGACGCGCTATGCGATCGCATAACAGGTATGCGGGCCGCATAGTGGTCGTATACCTGGGCAGTCCGGTTTCTTTTTGGCCCATTTGAGGGTCATGTATGCGACATGAATGCGGACAACATAATCGCATTCCTGACCGCATTTCTGCTTCGGGACTTTTAAAATTCTAATTTTTATACCCTTCCATTTTAACAATTTTTTGAACAAAATAGAGAGAGGGAAGAGAGAGTTCTTGAGAGAGAAAGTTCCATCTTCACTGAAAATTGATTATTCACTATCACTCGGGCCTGGAAGTTATTGAGTAATTATCATCTTCTTCACTCTAAGAGGTGAGTCCCCACCCCATTTTCTTTTAATTCTCAGGTTTTGGCTAAAAAGGGTAGAACACATAAATTGATTTTTGGAGATAAAAGCTGATATCTTGCATGCATGTAAGTTAAACTCCCTAATCTAGTAAGGGGAAACGAGTTTGGGTAATTATTCACAAAAGGGGGTTAGTAATCTAAAGGGTCACATAGCGTTCGATAAAATGCTTAAATGAGTTCGAGTTATGTTTATGGTTCCTAATTCTAAGTGAAATATGTCACATTGTGGAATAGATTGATGGTGCTTGACGGTCCGGTATTGTGATAATAAAATTAAAGGGGAATTCCGATTCACGGTATGTATGGCTAACTTTAATCTTTGTAGAGTCATCTTGTTGGTGTCCGAGCACTCGGTATGAAATTCTTGCTTGAGCATATGTGAATTGATTGTCCTGCTGTGTCGAGGTGTAAGATTTTGTTCTCTGAATTTATTACCCGATTACCATGTTATATGAGCTTGTGAAAAGGTGATTCTTTGTGCTTATTCTATCATGTGCAAAGCTCGTTAAATGTTGAATACATCGGTATGAGAGGATGTGCTGAAAAATGAAAGAAATGATAACGAATCAAATTGTTGAATGTACCTAAGTGCTAAATGCCGTGTAGCAAGTAATGGAGGGGAAATGTGGATTTATCTAATTGAAATATATGTTTATGGTATGCCGTATATGACTCACCGTTCGGTAAAGTTTGTTATGGCCTTGATTTCACATGGTTATTTGGTTTTTAAGAATGTATATTTTTGATGACGAAAATCCTTGTGATTGAATTGATTGGATGATGTTGCTATCAAATGTAATTGTAAGGTGGGATCGGGTTGCACGCCGCAACAGAATTGTAAGATGGGATCGGGTTGCACGCCGCAACAGAATTGTAAGGTGGGATCGGGTTGCACGCCGCAACAAAAGTAATAAGTGTGTAATGTGTTTGTGAGATGGGATCGGGTTGCACGCTGCAACAGAAGAAATAAGGGTGGAATATGATTGTAAGGTAGGGTTGGGTTGCGCGCTGCAACAGGGGAACAATTGAAATAAGAAAATGTAAAAACCTCATTTGTGATTCTCTGTATCCCTGTGCAATATTTGTTTGGGTTTCTTTAACTGCCTCTTATATGTGTATTTCTTGATTTTACATAGAGTAAAGTTTGTCTATACATGCTAGTACTATTCAATGGTACTAACGTCCCTTTTGTAGGGGGCACTACATCTTTTATATGGATGTAGGTGGTTCTAAAGAAGGTAGCTCGGTCCGCCGTTAGTGGTGCCTCCTCTTCATCTCTTCAGCAATTCTGGTGAGCCCCATTCCCTATCGGGGCCGTGTGTGGACTATATAATTCTCTTTTGCTTATATTGTAAAAGGTATAGCCGGGGCCTTGTTGCCGGCAAGTCTATGTAAACTCCTAGCACTCTTAGAGGCTCCGTAGATACTATGTGGGTTGTATATATATATATATATTTTGGGTAGTAGTTGTAATTATTCGGAATCGTGGTCCCGTGATGGAAATATTGTGTTTAGTTTGTATAATTTTGGGATCATCAAAGGATTGAAGCTTTAGAAGAGGAAAATGGAAATTATGTTGTAAATTCATTATAAATTTGTATATTGTGCACACGGGGTAACGCGTTGGCTAGGAAAGGCAATCTAGGTCCGCTTGATCGGGATCATCCGGTTAGGTGCCGGTCTCGTCCCTCGATTTTGGGGTGTGACAAACTTGGTATCAGAGCCTAAGGTTTTTAAAAGTAACCTAGGATGTGTTGGAGCCGTGTCTAGTAGAGCCCTTCTTATCAGTGTGTTGTCGACCATCTATAATTAGGGGGCTGCATGGACATTTAGGAAAAATACCCTTTCTTGTTATGCTGTATCATGCGATGTGGTGGAAGGTGAGGTTGTCTATGTCTAACTCGTGCATTGTTCCAATTTTCAGTAAATGGCACCCAAGAAGAGAGCTCGACTCGGCCTAGAGGCCAATGCCACCCCAGGAGTGGTCATAAATACTCCAGTTGATGGTGCGGGTGCGAATGACTCCCCGAACACAAATCAGCCTGACTCCTCCACTCCAAGCCAGACTATTCCTATTCCTGCTCCAGTGGAGGGTGCTACAGTTCCTCCCGCTGATGTTTCTGATCCTTCCTCAGTCCCAGCTTATGGTCCCGGTATTTCTGATGGGGACCTCAGGGGAGCTATTCAGATGTTGGCTCAGCTAGTGGCCTCCCAAGCCCAAAGATCAAGTGTTGCCCCTGCATCCTTTAGCGAGCAAGGGGATTCTTCAGGTTCCAGAGTCAACCAGTTTCTGCGGTTAGCCACTCCAGAGTTCACACGCACCGACCCAGAGGCTGATCCTCAGGAGTTCATTGATGATATGTACAAGACCCTCCGAGTTATGAGGGCTACTGAGATAGAGGGGGTTGAGTTGGCTTCCTATCATCTGAAGGGAGAGGCATATTCGTGGTTCGAGATGTGGGAGAGTTCCCGTGGAGAGGGGAGCCCTCCGGCGAGGTGGGAGGAGTTTGTGGATGCCTTTATGGATCATTTCTTGCCTGCCGAGATTATAGAAGCCCGTGCTACAGAGTTTGAGGCCCTTAAGCAGGGCAACATGAGTGCGTGGGAGTACCATATGGAGTTCGTGCGCTTGTCCAAATATGCTGTTCACATGGTGTCTACTATGGAGGCTAGAGTTCGTCAGTTTGTTTAGGGCCTTGGTCCCTTGGTTATTAATGAAGCTGCTATAGCTGCTCTGCATTCAGATATGAACTACAGGAAGATTATGGGATTTTCCCAGGCTACGGAGGCTCGGAAATTAAAAATAAGAATGGAGAGGGATAGTAGTAGTAGGGCCTGGTCAGCGGGAAACCCCGGGAGTTCAGTTGGAGGATGGAGATCAGCCCTTGGGAGAGGGTCATCAGGGCCATCTCAGTCCTATGCTTAGTCCTCAGCCAGTGCGCCGTCACCAGGGCACAATTATCAGTAGGGAGGTCACGTTGGACCAGGTTCAGACAGCAGGAGGTTCCATCAGTCGGGCCGTTTAGGTGGGAGGTTCCAGCAGCAGCGGAGGGTCTCATGCCCTAAGTGTGGGAGGTTTCATTCTGAGCCCTTTTACTTGGACATACCGGTATGCTATAGGTGCGAGTGAGAGGCCATGTTCAACGAAACTTTCGTGCACCCCGTCAGGGCACGGGTAGGGGAATTTCTCAGCCATCCAGTTCTTCAGCCGCTACATCTTCAACACGCCCTACAACACGTGGCCCTCCAGCTCCAGCAGTGCGCGGTGCAGCTAAGGGTGGAGTACGGGGTCAAGGGGGACCCAGTCAGTTCTATGCTTTGAGTGGTCGGCAGAGTGCAGAGGCTTCTCCAGATGTTGCCACAGGTATTCTGACTGTATAGTCACATGATGTTTATGCTCTTATTGATCCCGGGTCTTCTTTGTCATATATTACTCCATTTATTGCTTCAAGTTTTGGGATAGAACCCGAACATCTTCACAAGCCGTTCTCTGTGTCGACTCCGGTTGGTGATTCTATTACGGCCGTGCGAATCTATAGGAATTGTGTTGTCACGGTGCATGGTCGGAATACCACGGCCGATCTTATTGAGTTAGTGATGGTAGATTTTGATGTAATTATGGGGATGGATTGGCTCTATTCGTGCTTTGCTAAACTCGACTGCCGAACCAGAATTATGAGGCTCGAGTTTCCTAATGAATCAGTTATCGAGTGGGAGGGGAATAATGTGGTGCCAAGATGTAGATTTATTTCCTACCTTAAGGCCTCAAAGATAATAGGAAAATGGTGCATCTACCATTTGGTCCGGGTTGCGGACACCACTTCAGAGGTACCTGCTCCCGAATCTATGCCTGTTGTGAATGAATTTCTTGAAGTATTTCTGCACGAGCTTCCTGGAGTTCCGCTAGATAGAGAAATCGATTTCGGGATTGATGTATTACCAGATACGCAGCCAATATCTATTCCACCTTACTAAATGGTGCCAGCAGAATTGAGAGAGTTAAAAGAACAATTGAAAGATCTATTAGAAAAGGGTTTCATACGGCCAAGTGTGTCGCCTTGGGGTGCACCGGTTCTTTTTGTCAGAAAGAAAGACGGATCGCTTCGGATGTGTATTGATTATTAGCAGCTCAACAAGGTCACCATAAAAAACAAATACCCATTGCCTCGGATAGATGATTTGTTCGACCAGTTGCAAGGTGCTAAGTTCTTCTCAAAGATTGATTTGCGGTCCGGGTATCACCAGTTAAAGATCAGGGAGCAGGATATTCCTAAAACTGCCTCCAGGACTCGATATGGGCACTTTGAATTTCTAGTAATGCCTTTTGGGCTAACCAACACCCCAACATCTTTTATGGATCTTATGAATCGGGTTTTCAAACCGTTTCTTGAATCCTTTGTGATTGTCTTCATTGACGATAGCCTTGTTTATTCGCCAAGTCAGGAAGACCATGTTACTCACCTCAGGGCAGTTCTGCAGACTCTTCATCAGCACCAATTGTATGCAAAGTTTTCAAAATGTGAATTTTGGCTAGAATCAGTCGCCTTTTTGGGCCATGTTGTTTCCAGGGAAGGGATTCGGGTTGATCCCTAAAAGATTGCAGCGGTAAAGGATTGGCCTAGGCCGTCACGACCCCAAATCCTAAACCGGCCGTGATGGCGCCTATCGTGGAACTAGGCTAGCCGACTACCGCATGTTCACAATTTCTTAAAAAAAAATCCCAATCAAGTTTCAAGCATTTCATAAAATATACAGAGATTACTAAAATAAAGTAGGCCAATTATACAGTACCGCCAACCCCAAAACCCGGAGCCAACATGTCATGAGCATCTAGAGGAATAAGCCAAAATATACTATTATAATAAAAAACCTACAAATAAAAGCTAGATACAACAAGAAGGGAAAACAGAGATGCTGTGGACGCTGAATAGTTACCTCTATATCCCGCAATCCGGCTCCGCGTGGAATAAATGGCTAATGCTCGATATCTGCACTTGAATCTGCACACAGAGGTGCAGGCAGTAATGTGAGTACGCCAACTCAGTAGTAATGAAAATAAATCAAGTCTAAGCGGCAAGGAAACACATGAAATCAATGTCATCAAATCACAATATACACAGCCTTACTTTCCAATAGTGTAAACATAGATATATGAAATCATCATGCCTTAAAACCAACTTCAGAAAAGTCCTTTAAAGAATGCATATTTTTAACAACTTCAAACCGAAAGATTTAGTATGAAAATGAAAGTAATAAAATCATAAGTAGCCCCTGGGCAAAAACATGTATCATAATCAGCCCTCGGGCATGCCTCACAGTCACTCAGCACCTCACAGTCACTCATGCTTCCCAATCACTCGCCACTCAGCACTCGGTGCGCTCACTGAGGGTGTGTACAGACTCCGGAGGGGCTTCTTCAGCCCAAGTGCTAATATGACTCAGCACCTCACCATAACTCAGGCCCTCGGCCACACTCGGCAGAACCACTCAAAAGGCCCCTCGGGCGAATCAGTAAAATAGGGTACTCGACCCAAAACATCATTTTAAGTCTCAAAGTAGTGTAAATCAGGCTGAGTTTCGAAAACAGTAAGCATAATGTGGCTGAGTGAAATCATCAACAAATAGTGAGGAAAAACAGAAGTAAAAGCCCTTAAGGGGTCTAAACAGATCGGCGCGAGTCCCCAAACACGGCTTATAGCCCAAGTATTTCACAAATATTTAGAACATAATTTAACATAAGGTTTTGAGTAAATATGAAACTCATTAGTTTCCGCGGAGAGGACCTAGTCCAATCCAAAAATCAGTACGCGCCACATACTCATCCTCCGACATGCGCCTTTCTAAAATCAGTGAGAAATATGTAGTCCGGGGTTTCATACCCTCAGGACAAGATTTATAACCATTACTTACCTCTACCGGGCCACAACACTAGCCCGCAATGCTCTTGCCCCTCAAATTGGCTCCCGATTGCTCCGAATCTAGCCAAAACCAGTTTAACATCATCAATATATATCAAAGGAACTCAACCCAATCGAAAACTATCAAATTATACAAGAATCTAGAAATTCGACCAAACCCGAGCCCTGATCCCACGTCTCGGAATTCGATAAAATTTGCATCATTAGAAACCTCGTCCTCCTACGATTCTATACATACCAAGAACACTAAAATCAGACAACAATTTCCCACTCAAATCCTCAAAAGAAAAATCAATTTCCCATGCACCCTTCTTTCCCAATTTGGGTTTAATTCCAGCAAATTCTACGGTTTTAATTACTTAGAAAACATATAAATGAGTTATGAAGCTTAAAACCTTACCTCCAAGTGATTTCCTTGAATTTCATCTTCAAACCCTCTCAAAAGTGCTCCCAACTCGTCAACAATGGAGGAAAAATGAGCTATTCTCGCACAAATGGCCTTTTAAAACATTCTGCCCAGCCATTAAATTTTCTTCACTGCGATCGCGACCCTTGGCATGCGATTGCGATGCACAGACCAGCCAACGAATGCGATCGCAGACCAATACACGCGATCACATAGAACAATTCTCCACCACGCACACACGCCTCAGAATACTCTATGCGATCGCAGAAATACCCACGCGATCGCACTACCTTTCCTGACAAACATATGCAATCGCAATCCTAACCACGCGATTGCATAGAGAAAAATGCCGGCCCCACTCTTTTACTCTACACGATCACAAACATCCTCCCACGATCGCGTAGAAGGAAACCAGAACCTCACACCAGCAAAGATCTGCCCAGTTTTCAAGCCAAGAGTTTGTTCGTTAACCACCCGAAACACACCTGAGGCCTTCGGGACCTCAACCAAACCTACCAACATATCCCATAACATCATTCAAACTTAGTCGAGCCTTCGAAATACCAAAAACACCAAAATCACATCAAATTCAAGCCTATGAACTTTGAAACTTCCAAATTTTGCAAACTACATCGAAACCAACCAAAACACCTCCAATTTACCTGAAATTTTGTAGACATATCCAAAATGACATTACGAACCTGCTCCAACTTCTGGAATTCCATTCTGACCCCGATAGCCTATTTTCCATTGCCGACCGGGAATCGCCAAAAACTAACTTTCGCCAATTCAAGCCTAATTCTACACCGGACATCAAAACTTCATTCCGAACACACTCCTAAGTCCCAAATCATCTAACAAAGCTATCCGAGCCATAAAATCTGCATTCCGAGGTTGTTCACCAATAGGTCAACTCTCAGTTGACTTTCTCAACTATTAGGTTACTTTAAAAAGACTAAATGCCAAATTCTCACCATAACCACTCCGGACCCAAACCAACTGACCCAACATAACAAAAACATGCTAGCAATATATAAGAAATGCAAAAAATGGGGGAAACGGGGTAAATCTCACGGAACGACCAGCCGGGTTTACATCCTCCCCCTCTTAAACAAACTTTCATCCTCGAACGGGTCTAGAAACATACCTGGAGTCTCGAATGAGTGAGGATATCTATCCCGCATCTCCCACTCGGTCTCCCAAGTGGCATCCTCCACCGGCTACCCTCTCCATTGAATCTTCACTGAAACTATATCCTTAGACCCTAGCTTCCTCACCTGTCAACCCAAAATAGCCACTGGCTCCACCTCATATGACATATCACCCTCGAGCTGAACCGTGCTGAAGTCCAAAACATGGGAAGGGTCACCAACATACTTCCGGAGCATCGAAACATGGAATACTGGATGAATACTCGATAAACTGGGAGGCATNATGGGCGTCACCTTCAGCAACACCTTATCCCTAACCATGAAAGACACATCTCGGACCTTTCGGTCCGCATAACTCTTCTGCCTAGACTGCGCCATGCGAACCCGCTACTGAATCAACTTCGCCTTACTTAATGCATCCTGAACCAAGTCTGTGCCCAACAGCCTAGCCTTGCCTGACTCAAACCAACCAATCAGAGATCTGCACCTCCTACCATATAAGGCCTCATATGGAGCCATCTGGATACTCGACTGATAGATGTTATTATATGCAAACTCCGCTAGTGGCAGAAACTGGTCCCATGAACCACCAAAGTCAATCACATAAGCACGCAACATATCCCCCAAAATCTGAATGGTATGCTCCGACTGCCGGTCGGTCTGAGGGTGAAATGTTGTGCTTAACTCGACCTGAGTACCCAAATCTCTCTGCACGGCTCTCCAAAACTGAGATGTGAACTGAGTGCCTCTGTCGGAAATGATAGGAACTGGAACCCCATGCAATCGGACAATCTCCCTGATATAAATCTCAGCTAACCTCTCCGAAGAATAAGTAGTACCAACATGAATGAAGTGCGCGGACTTGGTCAGCAGATCCACAATAACCCATATAGAATCAAACCTACTCGAAGTCCGTGGGAGTCCAACTACGAAGTCCATGGTGATCAGCTCCCACTTCCACTCCGGAATATCAAACCTTTGAAGCAATCCACCAGGTCTCTGGTGCTTATACTTGACCTGCTGATAGTTGAGACACCGAGCCACAAACTCCATAATATCCTTTTTCATCCTCCTCCACCAATAATGCTGCCTCAAATCCTGATACATCTTCGCGGCACCCGGATGGATGGAATACCGCGAACTATGCGCCTCTGCTAGAATCAGATCTCGAAGCCCATCCACATTGGGCATGCAAATCCGGCCCTACATCCTCATGACCCCATCATCATCAATAACCACATCCCTGGCATCACCGCGACGGACCCTATCCTGAAGAACAAGCAAATGTGGATCATCATACTGGCGTGCTCTAATCTGATCATAAAGAGAAGATCGGGAGGTTACACAAGCCAACACCCGCGGGGGCTCTGATAGATCCAATATCACCAACCGGCCTGCTAAGGCCTGAACATCAAGGGCTAATGGCCGCTTTGCAACTGGAAGGTAGGCTAGACTCCCCAAACTCTCTACTCTGCGACTCAAGGCATCGACCACTACATTGGCCTTCCCCGGATGATATAAGATAGTGAGGTCATAATCCTTGAGGAGCTCTAACCATATCCTCTGATGCAAATTCAAGTCCTTCTACCTCAGCAGATACTGTAAGCTACGATGATCAGTGAAAATCTCACACTGCACTCCATACAAAAATGCCGCCAAATCTTCAAGGCATGAACAATAGAAGCTAACTCAAGATCGTGTACTGGATAATTCTTCTCGTGCACCTTCAACTGTCTAGATGCGTAGGCAATCACCTTACCGTCCTGCATTAATACCACTCCCAAGCCAACTCTAAAAGCATCACAATAGACTGTGAAAGAACCCGAACCAGCAGGCAAAATTAGTACTGGAGCTGTAGTCAATGCTGACTTGAGCTTCTGAAAGCTCTCCTCATACTCATCAGACCATCTGAATGGAGCACCATTCTGGGTCAATCTGGTCAAAGGCGAAGCAATAAAAGAGAATCCCTCCACAAAGCGACGGTAATATCCTGCCAAACCAAGGAAATTCCTAATCTCTGTAGCTGAGGACGGTCTGGGCCAACTCTGCACTGCCTCTATCTTCTTCGGATCAACTTGAATCCCTTCAGTGGACACCACGTGCCCCAAGAAAGCTACCAATCCAAGCCAAAACTCACACTTGGAGAATTTCGCATAAAGCTTCTCCTCCCTTAACCTCTGTAACACAACTCTCAAATGCTGAGCATGCTCTTCCTGGCTACGAGAATAAACCAGGATGTCAGCAATGAACACAATGACGAAAGAATTAAGGTAAGACTGAAACATGCTGTTAATCAGTTGCATGAACGCAACTGGGGCATTGGTTAGCCCAAATGACATAACCAAGACCTCATAATGACCATATCTGGTCCTGAAAGCAGTCTTCAGAATGTCAAAATTCCGAATCCTCAACTGATGATACCCAAATCTCAAATCAATCTTGGAAAACACTCTGGCTCCCTGAAGCTGGTCAAACAAATCATCAATGCGGGGCAAGAGGTACCGATTCTTCAATGTAACTCTGTTCAGCTGCCGATAATCAATACACATACGCATTGACCCATGCTTCTTCTTCATGAAAAACACCAGTGCACCCCAAGGTGACACACTAGGCCGAATGAACCCCTTATCTAGGAGTTCCTGAAGCTGCTCCTTCAATTCCTTCCGCTCCGCTGGTGCCATACGATAAGGTGGAATAGAAATAGGCTGAGTGCCTGACACCAAGTCAATACCAAAATCAATATCCCTGTCAGGTGGCATGCCGTCAGGTCTGCATGAAACACATCCGAAAAGTCACGGACCACAGGAACTGAATCAATAGTGGGAGTCTCACCACTGACGTCCCTCACAAAGGCCAAATAAGATAAACACCCTTTCTCAACCATGCGTTGAGCCTTCAGGTAAGAAATCACCCTGCTAGGCATATACTCGGAAGAACCTCTCCACTCAACCCTCGGACACCCCGACATAGCTAAGGTCACGGTATTAGCATGACAATCGAGAACAGCATGACACGGAGATAACCAATCCATGCCCAATATCACGTCAAAATCGACCATGCTGAGTAACAGTGGGTCCACTCGGGTCTCCAGACCCCCAATAGACATCTTGCACGACCGATACACATGATCCACAATAACAGTATCGCCCATCGGAGTCGACACATGAACAGAGGTGACTAGAGACTCACGGGGAACATCCAGAAAATGGGCAAAATATGAAGAAACATACGAATATGTAGAACCAAGGTCAAATAAATCCAAGGCATCTCGGCAACAGACTGAGACAATACCTGCCATCACGGCATCTGAGGCCATGGCATCCGGCCTGGCTGGAAATGCATACATGCGAGCCTGACCTCCCCCTGCTCGACCTCCCCCTCTAGGGCAGCCTCTGGCTGACTGACTACCACCCCTGGCTGCCTGGGCGGGTGGTGAAGTGACTGGAGCTTAAGTCGAGGGCTGTCTCCTCTGAGAAGATCCACCGGAACGGCAGGGACACTGCCTCCACCCATGCCCGAACTCTCCACACTCAAAACAACTCCCTTGATCTGGAGGCGGGGACTGATAGAAACCCCTATCACCCGAACGACCACCGGAAGACTCATGCATAGAAGGACCCTGAACTAGGGGTGCTCGAGCTACACTCTGAGCTGGGAGGGCACCAAATGAAGAACGGCCTGACTGAGAACCACGGGGACCCTGCCCCAAAGATGCACCACTATATGCTGGGCGGCCTAATTGAGGAGGCCTGAATAAATGGCCCCTACCCTGCTGAAACTGTCCCCTAAAGGGAGCACTACTGGAACTACCCGAACCACGAGGCCTCTTGGCCTCCCTCTCCTCCAGCTCCTGGAGGCAAACAGACTCGATATCTCGAGCTATGTCAACAACCTGCTCGAATGAAGCACCTGATACTCTCTCCCGAGTCATAAATAACTGAAGCTTATAAGAAAGACCATCTACAAACCTCCTCACCCTCTCCCTATCAGTAGGGACAATCTTAGAAGCATGCCTAGCCAACTTGGAGAACCTCATCTCGTACTGAGTAACTGATAAATCTCCCTGGCGCAGCTACTCAAACTGCCTGCGCTGCTCCTCTCTGTGGGACTGAGGAAGATACTTCTCCAAAAAGATCGTGGAGAGCTGCTGCCAGGTGAGAGGTACTGAACCAACCGGCCTACGCCTCTCGAATGACTCCCACCAGGTAAAGGCAACACCCGCAAACTGAAATATAACAAATGAGACCCCACTGGTCTCTAAAATACCCGCGGTACGCAGTATCCTCTGGCACCTATCTAGAAACCCCTGGGAATCCTCTCCCTCTGAACCGCTGAAAGTCGGAGGCTGAAGTCTGCTGAATCTCTCCAACCTGTGTTGCTCGTCCTCAGGCATAACAGGGACCACATAATCCTGTACCGGAGCAACTGGCTGAGCTGGGGCTGCTCCCGGTGCCTGAATACCCTGTGCAGCCTGCTCAGGTGCTCGGGCAACTGGAGTCTGATTGTCTCCCCCAGCCGAAGCTATGGCGGCAGTTGAAGACATGGCGACTGCCTGAGTCAAACTGGTGCATACTGTCAATATCTGAGACAGGGTCTCCTGAAGATCCGGAATAACTATAGGAGCTGCTGGTGCTTGAGCTTGTCCCGTTGGGACACCATCGACGGGAACCTGATGATGATCGATAGGGGGATCTTGTGGTACTGCCCCGGCTACGGCGTGGGCTGGCCCCCTACCTCTACCATGGCCTCGACCTCTCGCTGGTCTAGCTGGTGACTGGTCACTCTGATCGGTATGGCGTGTCCTCACCATCTATGAGAGAATGAAACAACGTAAGTTCAGATTTCAAGAATCAATAGATTAACACGAAAGAGTTCAAGAAAGATAGAAATGTTTCCTAAAAGTTCGGCAGCCTCTCGAAGATAAGTATAGATGTCTCCGTACCGATTCGCAAGACTCTACTAAACCTGCTCATGATCGTTGAGTCCTATGTAACCTAGGCTCTGATACCAAACTATCACGACCCCAAATCCTAAACCGGCCGTGATGGTGCCTATCGTGGAACTAGGTTAGCCGACTACCACATGTTCTCAATTCCTTAAAAAAAAATCTCAATCAAGTTTCAAGCATCTCATAAAATATATAGAGATTACCAAAATGAAGTAGGCCAATTATACAGTACCGCCAACCCCAAAACCCGGAGCCAACATGTCATGAACATCTAGAGGAATAAGCCAAAATATACTATTATAATACAAAACCTCCGAATAAAAGCTAGATACAACAAGAAGGGAAAACAGAGATGCTGTGGACGCTGAACAACTACGTCTATATCCCATAATCCGGCTCCGCACGGAATAAATGGCTAATGCTCGATATCTGCCCCTGAATCTGCACATAGAGGTGCAGGGAGTAATGTGAGTATGCCAACTCAGTAGTAATGAAAATAAATCAAGTCTAAGCGGCAAGGAAACACGTGAAATCAATGTCATGAAATCACAATATACACAACCTTACTTTCCAATAGTGTAAACATAGATATATGAAATCATCATGCCTTAAAACCAACTTCAGAAAATTCCTTTAAAGAATGCATATTTTTAACAACTTCAAACCGAAAGATTTAGTATGAAAATGAAAGTAGTAAAATCATAAGTAGCCCCTAGGCCAAAAACATGTATCATAATCAGCCCCTCGGGCATGCCTCACAGTCACTCCACACCTCACAGTCACTCATGCCTCCCAATCACTCGTCACTCGGCACTTGGTGCGCTCACTGGGGGTGTGTACAGACTCCGGAGGGGCTCCTTCAGCCCAATCGCTAATATCACTCAGCACCTCACCATCACTTAGGCCCTCGGCCACACTCAGCAGAACCACTCAAAGGCTCCTCGGGCGAATCAGTAAAACAGGGTACTCGACCCAAAACATCATTTTAAATCTCAAAGTAGTGTAAATCAGGCTAAGTTTTAAAAACAATAAGCATAATGTGGCTGAGTGAAATCATCAACAAATAGTGAGGAAAAACAGCACTAAAAGCCCCAAGGGGTCTAAATAGATCGGCGCGAGGCCCCAAACACGGCTTATAGCCCAAATATTTCACAAATATTTAGAACATAATTTAACATAAGGTTTTGAATAAATATTCAACTCATTATTTGCCGCGGAGAGGACCTAGTCCAATCCAAAAATCAGTACGCGCCACATACTCGTCCTCCGACATGTGCGCCTTTCTAAAATCAGTGAGAAATATGTAGTCCGGGGTTTCATACCCTCAGGACAATATTTATAACCATTACTTACCTACTGGGAAACAACACTAGTCCGCAATGCTCTTGCCCCTCAAATTGGCTCCCGATTGCTCTGAGTCTAGCCAAAACGAATTTAACATCATCAATATATATCAAAGGAACTCAACCAATCGAAAACTATCAAATTATACAAGAATCTCGAAGTTCGGCCAAACCCGAGCCCCGGGACCACATCTCGGAATTCAATAAAATTTGCATCATTAGAAACCTCATCCTCCCACAATTCTATACATACCAAGAACACTAAAATCGGACCACAATTGCTCACTCAAATCCTCAAAAGAAAAATTAATTTCCCATGCACCCTTCTTCCCCAATTTGGGTTTAATTCCAACAAATTCTATGGTTTTAATTACTTAGAAAATGACATATAAATGAGTTATGATAACGCCCCAGCTTGACTCGAGACCAAGACTCCTTATAACTCGTACCAATAGCGGCACTGAGCAGCCGGAGATTGATTGAAAAGGCAGGCCCAGTCGGCCCTCTCCCCCCCTAACCGCCTATCTACTCGTGTTCGTAGCTCGTTCGGAGGTCAAGACTGTGGTCCGGCGGAAAAACAGAGGTCGTTCGTATCAAGTGAAGCTTAAAACCTTACCTCCAAGTGATTTCCTTGAATTTCCTCTTCAAACCCTCTCAAAAGTGCTCCCAACTCGTCAACAATGGAGGAAAAATGAGCTATTCTCGCATAAATGGCCTTTTAAAACATTCTGCCCAGCCATTAAATTTTCTTCAGTGCGATCGCGACACCCTTGGCACGCGATCGCGATGCATAGACAAACCAACAAATGTGATTGCAGACCAATAAACGCGATCGTATAGAACAATTCTTCACCCCACACACGCGCCTCAGAATACTCTACGCGATCGAAGAAATACCCACGTGATAGCGCTGCCTTTCCTGACCAACCTATGCGATCGCAATCCTAACCACGCGATCGCATAGAGAAAAATGCCTGCCCCACTATTTTACTCTACGCGATTGCAAACATCCTCACGCGATCTCGTAGAAGGAAACCAGAACCTCACACCAGCAAAAATCTGCCCAGTTTTTAAGCCAAGAGTTGGTCCGTTAACCACCCAAAACACACCCGAGGCCCTCGGGACCTCAACCAAACATACCAACATATCCCATAACATCATTAAAACTTAGTCGAGCCTTCGAAACACCAAAAACAATGAAACAACACCAAAATCACATCAAATTCAAGCCTATGAACTTTGAAACTTCCAAATTTCGCCAACTACGCCGAAACCAAACAAAACACCTCCGATTGACCTGAAATTTTGCAGACATATCCAAAATGACATTACAAACCTGCTCCAACTTCCGGAATTCCATTCTGACCCCGATATCCTATTTTCCACTGCCGACCGGAAATCGTCAAAAACTAACTTTCATCAATTCAAGCCTAATTCTACACCGGAAATCAAAACTTCATTCCGAACACACTCCTGAGTCCCAAATCACCTAACGAAGCTATTCGAGCCATAAAATCCGTATTCCGAGGTTGTTCACCAATAGGTCAACTCTCGGTTGACTTTCTCAACTATTATGCTACTTTAAAAAGACTAAATGCCAAATCCTCACCATAACCACTCCGGACCCAAACCAACTGACCCAACATAACAAAAATAGGCTAGCAATATATAACAAATGCAGAAATGGGGGAAACGGGGTAAATCTCACGGAACGATCGGACAGGTCATTACATAGGCCAACGACCCCAACAGAGATTCGCAGTTTCTTGGGTTTGGCTAGATATTATCGGAGGTTCGTGGAGGGATTCTCTACCCTCGCCTCCCCATTGACTAAGCTAAAGCAAAAAATAGTTAAGTTTCAGTGGTCCGATGCTTGCGAAAATAGTTTTCAAGAATTGAAATCAAGATTGACTTCGGCGCCAGTGTTGATCTTGCCAAAAGGTACAAAAGGGTTTATTGTGTATTATGATGCTTCAAGGGTTGGTTTGGGGTGTGTATTGATGCAATGTGGTAAGGTAATAGAGTATGCTTCAAGACAGCTCAAGAATCACGAGAAGAATTACCTGACACATGATTTGGAGCTCGCGGCGGTTGTGTTTGTATTGAAGATCTGGCAGCATTATCTTTATGGGGTCCATGTAGACGTGTTCATAGACCACAAGAGTCTTCAGTACTTATTCAAACAGAAGGAGTTGAACTTAAGGCAACGCAGGTGGTTAGAATTGCTCAAGGATTATGATATGAATATTTTGTACCATCCAGAAAAAGCGAATGTGGTGGCCGACGCCCTTAATCGGAAGTCCATGGGTAGCTTGGCTCATTTGGAAGCAGATCAGAGGCCTTTGGCTCAGGAGGTTTATCAGTTGGCCAGTCTGGGGGTATGTCTTTTGGCCTCAGATGAAGGGAATGTCGTGGTGCGTAATGGAGCGGAGTCTTCACTTGTACTGGAAGTCAAGAGAAAGGAATTCAGGGATCCAACTTTGGCACAGTTGAGAGAAGCAATTCTGAATCACAAGACTACAACATTTTCACTCGACAATGATGATGGTGTTTTGTAGTGCCAAGGGAGGCTATGTGTTCCGGATGTGGATGATCTTCGGGAGAGAGTTATGGCGGAGGCTCACAATTCCAGGTATACCGTACACCCAGGTTCTATGAAAATGTACCACGATCTCAAAGAGATTTATTGGTGGAATAGTATGAAGAGGGGTGTGTCGGACTTTGTGACTAGGTGTCCAAATTGTCAGCAAGTGAAGGCCGAGCATCAGAGGCCTGGTGAGTTGCCACAACTAATGGAAATACTGACATGGAAATGGGAAATGATCAATATGGACTTTTTGGAAGGGTTACCTCGCGCTCCACATAGGTTTGACACAGTACGCTCAGTTATATATCAAAGAAATAGTCAGGCTCCATGGCACTCCAGTATCTATTATCTCGGATCGAGGGGCCCAGTTCGCAACTAACTTTTGGAAGAAATTTCAGCAAGATTTGGGTACGCAGGTAAATCTCAGCACATCATTCCACCCATAGACTGATGGGCAGGCAGAGCGGACCATTCAGACGCTTGAAGATATGTTACGGCCTTGTGTATTAGATTTCAAGGGTAGCTGGGATGATCACTTGCCGCTTATAGAATTTGCTTATAATAACAGTTTCCATGCTAGTATTCAGATGGACCCATTTGAGGCATTGTACGGAAGGAGGTGTAGGTCTCAAATTGGATGGTTCGAGGTTGGCGAGGCGGAACTGCTAGGACCGGATCTTGTGCACCAAGCTATGGAAAAAGTTAAAGTCATTGAGGAGAGGATGAAGACTGCTTAGAGTCGCCAGAAATCCTATGCGGATGTTCGTCGTAGGGATTTGGAGTTTCAAGTAGATAATTGGGTGTTCTTGAAGATATCTCCCATGAAGGGAGTAATGCGGTTTGGGAAGAAAGGGAAATTGAGCCCTAGGTATGTCGGGCCGTATCGGATCGCTCAAAGGATAGGACAGGTGCCTTATAGACTGAAATTTCCCCCTGAAATGTCATTAGTGCACCAGGTGTTTCATGTATCCATGTTGAAGAAGGTGATTGGGGATCCATCCGCCATTGTGCCGGTTGAGACGGTTGAAATTAATGAAGGATTGTCATATGAAGAGGTTCCAGTTGCTATTATTGATAGGCAAGTCCGTAGATTGAGGAACAAAGAGATTGCTTATGTTAAAGTGTTATGGCGAAGTCAACAAGTCGAGGAAGCCACATGGGAAGTGGAAAATGAAATGAAAGAGAAATATCCCCATTTGTTTGAATAAGTCCGGTAATGGTTTGAAAATTGTGATTCCTAATCAATTATACATTGGTGTCAAATTTTGTGCAAGAACACTCCACTCCCCTAATTACCCTACTATTGTGACTTCTCAAACTTTGTGCCATAAATGTATGTGTTGTTGTGATTAGTTGGATCATGTGCAACTCATTGAAATAGCTGAATTATGTGCAACTCGTTGAAATAGCTGAATTATGTGAAACTCATAGTAATAGCTGAATGATGTGCAACTCATTGTAATAGTTGAATTATGTGCAAGTTTGTAGAGTTAACCGGACTATGTGAGGCTTGTGGTAGTAATTGAATTATATGTAGCTTGTTGAAATGATCGGATTATGTGCAAGTTGATAGAGTAACTGAAAATGTGTGGAATTAGTTAAAATGTGTTTCGGGGGCTCTCTGACAGGTAGATAGGCCTAATTACAAAGAAAACTCTGGCAAAAATTTCACAAAATATCGGAGTTAGTAAAAATTTTGAGGTTGGCATGTTTTGTGTTGTCTTAACTAAGTGATTCCCTGATCCTCATTCAAGGACGAATGATTCTAAGTGGGGGAGAATGTAAAGACCCATAAAAATTTCATGGCTAAAAATAATGCCCAAATAGGTCCCCGTGTTGTTATAACTGTAGAAATCCCTAAACGGACCCTTTTTGAGTAAAAAGTACCCCGAGACTTAAAAGATAAAATTTTCCAGAGTTGCGGAGTTATGCGACATACTATGCGATCACATAACAGGTATGCGGACTGCATAGGTCGCATACATGGACAGTCTGCTGTCCAATTTGAAGACAGCTATGTGGCCTAAGATGCGATCACATTTTGAGAATGCGGACCGCATAGCTGTTGCATTCTTGCACCTCCATTTTCTTGCGGAGGAGGTTATGAGACGCACTATGCGATCGCATAACAGGTGTACCGCATAGTGGTCGTATACCTGGCAGTCCGATTTCTTTTTGGCCCATTTGAGGGCCATTTATGCGATAGGAATGAGGACCGCATAGCAGGAATGCGATCACATTCCTGACCGTATTTCTGCTTTGGGACTTTTAAAATTCTAATTTTTATACCCGACCCCCAGTTTATTAAAACACTTACCCCTTCCATTTTAACGATTTTCTGAACAAAATAGAGAGAGGGAAGAGAG
>ML398244.1:0-14699 GCA_005239525.1 Nicotiana knightiana
CGACTAAGTTTGAATGATCATATATGATGCGCTGGTATGTTTGGTTGGGGTCCCGAGGGGCTCAGGATGGTTTTGGATGGTTAATGGGGAGTTTGTAATGGTTTTGTCACTGCTGATGTTGTTGTTGCTCGTGTTTTCACACCTGCGGATGGGGAGCCGCAGGTGCGGTTCCGCACGCAGATGCGGAAGTTTGGCTAAGTGAGAGGATTCCGCAGGTGAGAGTTAATTGTCGCACCAGCAGCCTCGCAGGTGCGGGAGGTCGATCGCAGGTGCGGGATTTGAGGACCTTGGGGTTTTCCGCAGGTGTGCACCTGAGATCCGCATGTGCGGTTCCGCAGGTGCGTGTAAGTGGTCGCAGGTGCGGAACCACTGTTCAGGCAGTATAAAAACATGCCTTCGCGAATTTTAGCCATCTTTCTCAATGTTTCATCCAGGTTTGAAGCTTTTGGAAGGGTTTTGAAGAGGGGATTCGATAGTTCTTCATTGAGNGTAATCGCCGCACCTGCGAAGCCGCAGGTGTGGGAGGTCGAGCGCAGGTGCGGAGGCTGAGGACTTTGGGGTCTTTCCGTAGGTGCACACCTGGGACCACAGGTGCGGTTCCGCAGGTGCTCGTAAGTGGTCGCAGGTGCGGAACCACTGTTCAGAGAATATAAAAACATGCCTTCGCGAATTTTAGCCATCTTTCTCAATATTTCATCCGGGTTTGAAGCTTTTGAAGGG
Source organism: Nicotiana knightiana (assembly GCA_005239525.1). NCBI lineage: Eukaryota > Viridiplantae > Streptophyta > Magnoliopsida > Solanales > Solanaceae > Nicotiana > Nicotiana knightiana. Next base: position 721 of record ML398244.1, read on the forward strand.
TTTTATAGAGGGGATTCGATAGTTCTTCATTGAGGTAAGGTTTTTGGACTCTAAACTCGTTTATATGTGATTAAAGGTCGGATTTATGGTGAAATATTAGGGAAAATCAGTGTAAATTGGGTACTTAGGGCTTGAGATTAAGAATCTTTAAAATGGGGATTTGAGGGGTCATTTGGACTCCGATATTAGTGTTCTTTATATGTACGGACTCGCGAGATGATGAAGAACAGTTTGGTATAAAAATTTCTGAGTTTGGGGACGTGGGCCCGGGGGTCGGGTTTGACAAATTTTGGGATTTTTGAGTATTTTTGATACCTTTCGATTGGGATTAGTTCCTTATCATATTATAATGATATACATCTGACTGTTGGTAGATTTGGAGCATTCGGAGGCCGAATTTAGAGGCAAGGGCACTACAGAGTAGTATATTAGCCGGTTTTGAGGTAAGTAACGCTTCCAAACTTGGAACTGAGAGTTCGAAACCCCAAACTATTTGATATTTGATGTTAACTAAGGTGACACACTTGCCAAGTGACAGGCATGCGGGCGTTTACTGAATATTTGTAGCCTGGCTCATCCCAAGGCACTGTCTAATGGTTATCTCATGTTGATATTTGTACTGTGAAGGTGGTATTACCTTGAACGCAATAGAAATCATGCTAAGTATAAATGTTAAGGCTTCACGCCGATATATTAAGACCGGAACGGTCGATTATTGTTGTCTCTATCTGTGATTATTGTTTTCATGTACTCAGTCCTATTAAAGTTTATGTTTCATACATCAGTCTCTTTAGTTGCTAGTTTATTCTATATTATCATTGGTTTTGGCTGATTTTTATATTTTAGAGCATTGTGAATGAGACTGGAAGGTACTGACTAAGTGAGACTTGGAGTCTGGTTTTGAGATAGTTATGAGGTCGGACTGCACACCGCAGCGACCTGGAATCATGCCTTCGTAGGCTTGATATAGCGGTAGGGCTGAAAGGAGCCCCTCCGGAGTCTTTACACCCCCAGTGAGCGCACATATATTGAGGGATGGATTTCCTTGGACATGGATCTTTTCCGAGTATTATGTTCTAGAGATGGATTTCTCCGTGGATTTTATGTTCCGGAGATGGATTTCCTCAGTGGGTATTATGTTCCGGAGATGGATCTTCTCCGTGGTGGCTGGATCGGCCTTTTTCCTCAGTACTAGGTGACTATGTCACTTGTGTTTATGTAATATCCGGGATGGACTTTCCCTGGGCCGGAAGGCCGTATTCTAGTACTGAGTGGACCACCTTATGCGATTTGGATTAATGAGTTCACATCATTCTTGATTCTATATGAATTCATACTGAGTTACAGACACATATTGATGCATCATGTTTATTTTTTGATATATTACTGTCATGTCCAAGTTATATACTATTGTTCAAATTATCGGAGGTTTAGTCTGTCACTACCTCTCAGCCTGTAGTTTGGTTTCGTCACTACTGAGTTGGTGTACTCACGTTACCTCCTGCACCTTGTGTGCAGATCCAGGTACAGCGGGATTCAGCTCTGGTCAGTGAGTAGCAGCAGTTTCATCAGAGTTGACGAGGTAGCAGCTGGCGACCGTGATCTTGTCTTCTCTTCTTTTTCTACCGTCGTATTTGTTTTTAGACTATTTTGGTCATTTCATTTTGGTTGTATTAAGTACTAACAGCTCATGACTGTGTGACACTGGATCCGGGGTTTGTAGGATTTGGGTTTGAATTTCATAAACTGGTTTCCAAATTTTGATTTATTATTAGTATTTTTATCCGCAGACTTGTTAAGCAGGATATTTTATTGGAAATTTTATTTAGTTAGATAAAATGTGTGGCTTGCCTGGTTTCACGACAGGCGCCATCACGACTCCGAAAATGGGTCGTGACACCAATATATAGTATTTATTCACATAGTATCATGAATAATACAACATCATGGATTAAAAGTACTTATATCAAAGACTTCCATTAGTTCTGTTACAATTGAACAAACAGTGCATAACCTTCATCTTTAGCCTTACACTTCGTTTGTAATGGAAATGAATGAAAGGGAAGGCTCTTAGCTCAATTGTCGTATCACTTTTTTGTCTTTCATGTTCCAAATCCACCACTAACAGTGGCATGTCAAGGAGCAGGTCTTGGTCCTAATAGTTTAGCTCTACATAAGGCTTGTGATACAACCACAGAAATATAATCTAGTTAGTGCAAACTTACATGCTTTTATTTTCTATTCGAATTTGGTTGCAACTGGTACATTATACCTGTCCAACTAGACAATGTAGACACAGTGATATGCATCATACAACTTAGTTAAAGAGCACACTATATTTTTGTTTAACCCGACTAGACTGCTCATGCCAAATACACTCAGCCATGAGCCTGAAGCAGAAATAATGACTATATTCTACTGCGGAGTAACTATAAAATGGAGTAATTTGTTCTCATCACGAATTGCTTGTAAAGTTCAGAAGTTTTGACTACCACCTCACTTAACTAGTGGTAGAACTATAAAATAAATTACTACACCTTCTACAAGTTTACATATGAATAATGTGATAAATACTATTAATCTCCTCTAGCAAAGAAACTCCAATTATTTCTAAACATAAAATTATTAGAAATAAGACATAAAACCGCTGAAATATAAAATGGACAGAGACATATGCAGATAGAGAAACCAAAACAACAAGGAAACACACTTATATATTCAATACATGTACAAACCAGCAAACAAGTATAGCTAAACACTAACGAAATTACATGCTTGACTTACTACTGCAACTTGGGTGTCTTCATGAACTTGCTTCCCTTCCTTTGTACGAATTGCAAAAAATATTTCAGTTGATAGTTCATCATTGTTCTCTTTAATTGCACACTGCAAATTATTATTATATCAAAAGAAGTAAAACAACAAATATCAATGTATTCTAACAAAGTATGAAAGAAATGAAAGTTTTAAACTTTCCACGAAGTGTCTAATTAGTATTTCAAACGCTACATTATTTATAAATGGACAAACACTGTTCATGAATGCAGATATGTTATGCAAGAATGCACAAAAAATGCAGAACGCTTTCTACAATTGCAGAAAACTGTGCAAAAATGAAGAACATTGCAAAATTGCAAAAAACTATTACGTTTGATTTTGATTAATTCGAAAAAAAATTAAAAACAATAAGTTTTACTATAGATTTTCAATACAAGTTATGTGATACTCTTGATTCTAGGATTGAACAAAAGAACATGGATGTGGCCATATATTGTAGCAGATTAGAAAAGTAAATTGAATGTGGCATACTACTAGAATATAATTGGATTATAGTCAGTCAGTTCATACTTGTGTATATAATTATGGTTTTCCATTACTCTTACCTTTTTTCATTGACATGTGTATGGCATGTCTTAAGGTGCTGAATATATTTTGTCTTTCTCATTTAGAGTAAAATTATCAGATTTTTCTGATACAACAAAACTAGAAGACTGATCAACAACAGAAATTGCAGAGTTTATAAATATTTTCTTTTGAACTATTATTAGCTTTAGAAGTGTAAAGACTAGAAACTTCAGAAGCTGGAAGAGAAGTTGGTTCGATTACCTACTTGAGCTGATTTTGTGCAGATTCACCAACTGGCAGAAGAATCTGCAAAATTCTTTATGTTCTTGTATTTCTCCTGACTGAAAATAGTGGGAAACAATCCTTTCAAGACATCCAAACTCAACTGTGCAGCAAGCAGATCCTGATATTTGTGCACTTTCAATAATAGCAAGTACAAATTAAAATAGTAAGTCAAAGAAGCCAAGCCAAATTTATCTGTTTAGTTGAACTCATGGAGGAAAGCTCTTAAATAGTTAGTACGTAGTAAAGACAAAATCAACAACAAGAATCTGCACATTTCACATGTGAATTGTCATTAATTGAGATTCATGCTCAAATAATTGATATAGTGCAAAATGTTACCTTTACCATAGACGACGATGGAAGTTTGAATCTGCTGGTGGATTACACTCAATCATCAACTACTGCCTACAATAATTTCAAGTTCAACATAAGAGTTAGAGTCATGGATGAAATCATTGCTTTCAAATAATAATGACATCATTCATATATTGCACAATTTCAGGTTGTTGCGTGAAATATCTTTGTATAGAAAGATCAACAATGGTTGCCGGCACATTGCACAACTAAACACAAAGAGAAAATGGATTGGACAGAACACCAATGAACAATATACTTGACCATCAAAACGTGGATAAACAGTCAAAGTTACAACTATCAGATAAGTTACAAAAGTTAAATAATTCTTAAATCAACTCTCTGTAAATAAAATTATTATTCAAAGACAAGCTTGTGATTTTTAAACTGATCCGCCAAAATGGACCTGAGTATTATATCTTCCAACTAATTTCAACTTTTCCTTCTCTTTTTTCTTTTCTTCTCTTTCTCTTCACCAAACATGATATGTAATAGGATTATTCTTCACAATAAAAAGGCAAAAGAAACATTACATAAAACTGAATTATGTAGCTCTCCTGTGCTCCATCATCCTATAATCTTATTCCTCTGTCATGAAAATAAATTTGCAAGTTCAGTAAAGTTTCAGAATAAGGACAGACAATAGAGATTTACAGTCTGGAAAAAATATCGAGCTCATACAACTGAAATTAGCACCAATCATGCTTCGTCTCCCAAATCTCTAGCTTCTTCAATTCATCAAATACTCCCAAATCTAACAAACCAAAGTGCACCTTCCCAATATTAAGATTAAAGAATCTTCAAGTCAGTAGCCAAAACCTAAGATCCAACTTATACATTAGAGCAAGAATCAACATCAGACCAATTAAATCACTAACATAGCTCGTACTATTTGTTAGGGAAAGCTTAAAAGTTCAGATCTCCAAAAGCATCTGAGAAGTATTTCAATACATATTTGAGATTGTTCGAATCCTAAAAACTCAATATTTAGGGCTTTTGAAAGAATTGTTCTCGCGTGTTCAAGCAATATCAAGATTCTTAAACAACAAGCATATCAATTCCATAAATGTAAAAATTCTGGCATGTCACTGCCCGTGTTGGTTTAGTTTAGAAATAAAACAGATTAGATTTGTGTTTAACACTTAAAAAAGCTATATACCTATTGGACTAACATATAAGACTCTCAAGCAATAAAAAAATATTACATTAATGCTCATTCTTACCAAAAAATCAATGGGAGACTTATGGTTGGGGTTTGAAATATACCTTTGACCTATTCATAGCAACCAATTGAGCAAATATTTGAGCCCGTGAGTTGATCATTTTCAGCTAAAAGATGGTGGTGGGAGGAGCAGTAACATTAGAAAGAGCCGATGGATCAAGATTCAGCAGAAGAGAATGAATAAGGGATGGTTATTCAAAATTGATTTACGGGTACACTCCTTGCCCTTTCAAAGTTGGGTAAATAGTAATGGGGGAAATTTTTGGTGCGGAAAATTTAATGATGGGAATTTCTAGTGAAAATTTTATTGGAAAACTTTAGAGCACACTTCAAAAGTGTTGCTTTTAGGATTAAAAAATGGCATCGGTTTGTAAGTGTTATACTATAGGTGGACAAGTGTTGCTAATTATTTTATGATTTGACAACAACTAAAATGCGTAGCTTTTTTATTGTAAAAGCACACTTTTAAAGCGTTGCCTAAACTTCGTTGCCAAAAGTTCTCCTCAAAGGCCACCCTTGAAAAGTGTACCCTAAGATATTTTTGGCAATACTTTTTAAGCATTGTCTAAAATTATTGTGGCCTTAGACCAAATTTGTTGTAGTGTCTTAGTAATTTAGGTTCTCACCACCCCCAATGTGAGCACTGCCTAGGGTCCTTGAGTCTCCTTTGAACTCTGACACATTGGGGCTAGTCTTCCAACCTTTTATGAGTTATCTTTCTGAATGTGGTTCTGGTGTGAGCATTGCCAGGGGTCTCTGAGGCCCTTGGAAACTTTGACACACTAGAAGCCTGATTTTAATGTACCATGGACGGATCACTACTATGCTCCCAAGTTGTTATGTTTGCAGGCCTGGTTTCCGGGTTTAGATTGGGCCTATGAAGGCTCCCTATAGTATAATTGTTATTATTATGTAATTCATTTGATATTCTGGGCTGTAATAATCTCTGTAATAACAGATTTGAGGTTAATTAGTAAAAGCTGGGGATTTTCCTTATATCTTTGTCAAAAATACTGGGTAGAAATCCTGCCTATAGGATTTAATTGTGCTAATAATTACGTGAGTACTAGACTGTGTTTAGAGATCTTGACTATAAGATTTTCCTGATTTATTTTGATTTTGTGTTTTCACATTTGCATACTAGAGATCCTTCTTATAGGACTTTTCGTTTAATTTTGCATTAGAAATCATGTTCATAGGATCTACACATATTTTCAACAAAACGTGCATTAATGACCATGTCTATAGGATCCTGTTTGTTTGAAATAATAATCTTTTTCTAGCGACCTGCTTAATTTCTGCCCACATACGATTAATCGATACAATGCCTATAGGAATAAAAAAATCAGTTTCAAACCTAGAAATCATGCCTATAGGATTTAAACAATTAGAAATCATGCCTATCGGGGTTTAAATCATCTCAGCAGTTAGAAAGCATGTCTATAGGAAATAAAAACTTGTCTTTATGAGTTAAAATCAGTATTACACTTAGAAACCATGTTTATAGGTTTGTAATTTGTAAACTCGTAGAAATCATGCTTATAGGATTCTGTTAATCAATTTTGAATTCAACCAATTCTGGCCATCACTTAGGCAATCTGTAGGACTCATTAATGATTTTAGGCTTAAAATTGTGACATATTAGCTTCTTGGAATGCGCATATTCGCGCTGAATAAAATTAGTAGGCAAACAAATAGGTCACAATGCTCGCCTTAATAAAATTGTCTTTATATTTTATTTCTACTCATATAGATATCCTGCCTATAGGATCCTAAAATTAACAAAGTTTGCTGATTCAATTGCTGCTTTTGTTGTTTACGTGTGGAGATCAATGTGAGCCCTTATTTGTTTATTTGAAATTTCTATTTGTCTTTTGTTTGTCGCCTAGATTTCTCATTTTTAAGTAATGTAGATTGGTCTAGAACTATCCTAAATAGAGGTCCTAACACCTCCAGGGCCATAGGTAAGGGACGGGTAGTGCACGCATAAGGAACGAGCTAGAAGCTATTAGAACACGTAGGTAACAACTGAAAGATAGTAATTGGATAGTAAGGAGATGATAGCCCATGCGCTAATGCTATGAGTAACACCCCAACTTGGGGAAGTTACAAAGTATTGCATGGAATGATCCTATAGGCTAAAAAACCTAGGACCCCCTTTAATCATGTTTAAAGTAACTTGTATTGTCCAAATTATTTTCCTCCCCTTTTAGACTAATTCGCTTAATTTATGTTCGGCCGGGACCCACCGTTGTGGACCTAGAGGGGTGCCTAACACCTTCCCCTCGAGGTAATTTGAGCTCGTACCCGATCTCTGGTGATGCAAACTGGTTTATGAGTTAATTGCTCTAGGTGTCCTAACGCACCTTAATCCGTTAGTTGGCGACTCTCCAATCCCTTAACCAATCCCAAAAAGAAGGAGTTGTCCCATTCGCGAGAAAAAGGGGGGCACGACAGCAAACAAGTGGAGATATCAACTCTGCATGTCCGTCTCGGACTCCCAAGTAGTTGCCTCAACAGGCTGACCTCTCCACTGAACTCGAACTGAAGGGTAATTCCTTTATATTTGGAAAAAATTATAAAGAGGAAATGCTACCCAACTATTGGAAAAATATTGGGTATTCATTTAGAAATCATCGATTAAGGCTCATTATGCCTATCAATTTGAAAGTGTGGGAGGAGGTCAAGAAGAGTCCACTCCGAGGGAAAAGTGAGCTTTACTTTGAGGAATCAAGAATTGAACATTCGCCAACTGACTCCACGAGTATTAGTGATGCCAAGAAAATGAGGAATTAGAGTCAACCGGTGTAATTGAAAATATGGTTGAGACTGATTCTAGTGCGAGGGAAATAGGGGATGTCAAAATTCGGAAAGAATTGAAATTTGGAGGGTTGACGTCACATTCCAAGAATTTTCCAATATTGGACTTGTGTGGTTGTCACAACCCAAAATCCATTAAGGTTTTGATGGCGCTGGACCCCATTGTCAGGCAAGCCAAAACTTAATAAATAAATAAAAATCTTTATTTTAAAATTCTCGAAGTCATTTCTTCTTCATTTTCTTAAATAATAATTAGCGAACTTCTACTGAGTAAACAATAATATCTTAGCAAATTTAAATTGTGAATAAATCCCATAATTATCCCATAACCCGACGTCACAAGTGCATGATCAAATATCTAAGAATTATACATATACTACAATGCTTGTCCAGAATACAAACTGGGCAAGGAATTTAAAATAAATACAATACATCTGAGAAAGACTCTGCTGGCTGTTGGTCGCCTCCGGATGGTGCAGCTCGTCTAAGTCTCCAAATCAGTCACATCATTGTGTCAAGCAGGGCTACTATCTATGAATGTACCTGTGCAATAATAATGCACAACAAGTGTAGCATGAGTACGAAAATAACGTGTACTCAGTAAGTATCCCGCCTAACCTCGACGAGATAGTGACGAGAGGTCGAATTTGACACTTGCTAGGGGTCAATCTAATGAAATCATGACATCCTTTTCAACACCGAACCGCAACCTTGATCCTCGCTTCCAAATTTCATATCGTTCACTGCACCTAACGTGCCAATATGCATTCGCATATGAATCTCGTCATAACTCCTGAACCGCTAATAGGGTAAACACTTCATCATATAAAGACCTTTTACTTAACTCAATTCAAGAGAACCACCAAAACACACGAGTGAATTCTCATAATCACAAAACATGCAAATCCTCAAACTCCACCTCTGCAGGACATAACTGATTCACCCGTATACCTCAAACTGAAACTGATACGACCCTTAGACGCGCAATCGACTTATCAACAGCAGACTCCCCCACTTGGCTCAAGCCATAGATCAAGATGAACAATAACTCACAATGCCCATACGCTACCACCGCCACGATACCGCAATGAGATTCAATTAAACTTTCCATAAGCTCATATAACACGACCCATCTCGTACCTCAATTCAATTTGCATTCACCGCAGGAATAATGATAACCCCAATCAACACATAGTAACTCATTTCGCACTCACCTTGAGTGACTCCATTCCACGAGACCATTCCGTTTCCAGACCCATGAACCGTTTCATGCCCTCCTTGCACGCATATTCACATCTTTGACCAGTATACCCATTCCGATAACCCTTCCATGAACCCGAAGTCATTTCCTCCTTTTTATGAACCCCAATGCTACTCTACACACCAAAGATAACGTAGAACACTCCAACCATTTTCTTTTTCCCAAAATTCTGCCGCACAAGCTCGATTCTTAACCATACTGTGGGCTTGAAATCCTTAGACACCACCTTCTAACCTTTGAATCCATTGGAACCATTGCTGAGAGTCACCCACTCTGGCTTGGTCCCGAATATAATAAACTCTACGGCTTCGCTGGCACCTGAACACCCATCTTGATAAGGCACCCGACTGAATCCCTTCACTTGTAAATTACCTCTGTACTAAGCATAAATCCTGAATCTTTCCAAAGCCTAAACCTGATTCAATAAGGGCAACCCTTGCACACTTTTATCAAATCCCATGCTCAATTACTATTCTATTCCTTTCTCTTTAGTTGCAATAACTTTCTAATACGTCGACAATCCTCAACCCTATGAGAAAATAATCCTACAACCCAATCGCATGCGGTGGGACTCTCCCACTTAGCCTGAAGCTACTCCTTGCACCACTCTGGACCCCACCGAAATTCTTTCTTCATTGCTGACACGATCGTGCTCAACCAACCCGTCAACTTCTTCTAAATTCTCCTGTCAGCATTCCACGAATACTCTAATTTTCTAGCATCATTCACATATTCGGTCTCCTACAGAACAACTACTGTAATTCCTTGCAGAAACTTGCCAACCACACGACCTCTAACCTGCTCACAGGAGATAACCCTCGTACGGAAATTACCAACTGACACCTTCCAACGATGATGTACTGCACAATCTCTACGACACCAATACCCCATCCTGCGCCCGTCCTCATTTATCAACTTTACCAGTTTGTCCGCTCCTCATGGACTACTAAATGCGAGACAATATCTTCCAATTCACCGCTATATTGCATCCTTCTTCATTCCGAACAACTCCTCTCTGCTGTATCCAACCTTCCGCCAAAATAGCCAATATTTAAATTTAAGTCTGTGGACCCCATCATCGTCCACTAAAATTCCCAAATCACTCCAAACTTCCCCTCAAGAGGTGTATCTATCTTACCACAGAACTCATATGCTACGCTGCCACTCTCCCACTTTAGTTAAACTCACTCCTGCAAGCAACTACCTGACCTCCTTTTCTTACACCTGGCCTTTTAGAAATTTAACCATCACCTGACACTTCCCACGTGTCCTTCCTTATCCCTTGCTGCCCAGTTGTTGCCTTAGGCCAATAACTATCTTTGTAGCACTTAAACCAGCATATCACCACAACTTCAAACCTTTCTGAAGATCATCCTTCTTGAGCCGCCTTTATTAGAAATACTTATTCAATACTAAACCACCACATACCACGACCTTTGACAACCACTTCTTCAATATTACTTCACAAAACTCTGACCCAATGCCACCGAAGAAACCATAGCACCGACGAACTTAACACCTTCTTTTCGATCAAAAACAGGGATACCACATCACAGATGAATATTCCACCTCACTTGAAAACACCAAGTCTTATTATTCTTTCAACCCAAATTGAGCATTCATAGTTCAATTGCCTTTCCTTCACCGGAACTAAAATACTGAAATCTCGAAATCACGCTCTGAGAAGACCTCCTCTCAAGTCATTCATTGTCCCAACACATGGGCAAGCTTCCTATCACCATGTCAATACCGTGCGGTGACCAATCATGAGCACCATAAAAACCTAAGCATAGCCTCAAAGCCCTCAGAAACACAACTACTGAGATGAAACAACATATTATCCCTTCGCAGAGCAACGACAATAGCCCCAACCAACTGTGCATGGAAAAACCTAACGCACCGTATCTGTAGCACCATTACAATTCCTCAAATTCTCGATTTAATAGCAAGCTCTTCGCAACGTGTAAGATTGAGTAGGAAAAAACGTAGTCATAAGCCTCAAAGGAATCAAACCGCACGAGAAGGAATCAAGAAGTGAAGTACTCCTAACAACCCTGTAGCCTCTAGAAGATAAGTATAGACGTCTTTGTACCGATCCGCAAGACTCTACTAGACTTGCTCATGACTGGTGATACCTAAGGGAACCTAGTGCTCTGATACCACGTTGTCACGATCCAAAATCCATTAAGGTCGTGATGGCGCCGGACCCCACTGTCAGGCAAGCCAACACTTAATAAATAAATAAAAATCTTTATTTTAAAATTCTCGAAGTCATTCCTTTTTCATTTTCTTAAATAATAATTAGCGAACTTCCACTGAGTAAATAATAATATCTTAGCAAATTTAAATAGTGAATAAATCCCATAATTATCCCAGCACCCGGTGTCACAAGTGCATGAGCAAATATCTAAGGATTATACATGTACTACAATGCTTGTCCGGAATACAAACTGGACAAGGAATTTAAAATAAACACAACACATCTGAGGAAGACTCTGCAGGCTGCTGGTCGCCTCCGGATGGTGCAACTCGTCTAAGTCTTCAAATCAGTCACATCACTGGGTCAAGCATGGCTACTATCTATGTGTGTACATGTGCAATAAAAATGCACAGCAAGTATGGCATGAGTACGAAAATAACGTGTCGGTAAGTATCACGCCTAACCTCGAAGAGGTAGTGATGAGAGGTCGAGACACTTGCTAGGAGTCAATCTAATGAATTCAAGGGTGACACTAAGCATGGATATCATAGGCAACTTAACAAGTAGCAACAGAAAATAGCAACTTCTTTCACATTTAATATTCTTAAATCCTCGTCATTTTAGTTGACAATTTAAAATCTCCAGGCTAGTAATCAAGTAAAAATCACAGCAAGTACGCAGTAAATATCATGCGCAAGCAATGCCGAGGGTCGAATGGCCTGAACCAACATAAATGAAAATTGTGCATTGCCGAAGGGTCGAATGGCGTGAACCATAGATGCATCTATTAACCTGCCGTGTCATATGGCCCGCTCCCATGAGAGTAGTGGAATAAATCACCCCACTCACAGAATATAAATTGTGAAGCGGTCACACACAGTCATGCACATTCAAATAGTCCACCCCGACTAAATCGGGAAAACAAGTACTCAAGTAAATGACAATTTTCTCTTTTAATGGTCATGAAAATAGTATTTAAATCTTTTCCAGAAATCCATTTACCAAGTTCGATAAGGGTTAAACACTTTATTTTCATCAATAAGGTTACAAGTACGGCAAATAAAACATGCTTTCGGGTCCTAGACTACCCGGACATAAGCATAATAGTAGCTACGCACGGACTCTCGTCACCTCGTGCGTACGTAGCCCCCACAAATAGTAGCACATATTTAATTATTTCACCTATGGGGACAATTCCCCTTTACAAGGCTAGAAAGGAGACTTACCTCACTCCGAAGATTCATAACCGGCCTCCAAGCCCCTCCGACGACTCAAATTGATGCACAACGCCCCAAAACCATCCAAATAACGGGCAAACCAATGAAAATAAACTCTAATACTTATAACAATTTAATTTATATAAATTCCCAACTCCGATAAGAAAATCGACCAAATTTCCCTCGGGCCCACGCTCCCGGATTCTGAAATTTCTCAAAGATAAACTCTACCCATAGCCTTACTAACTCAAATATACAATTTACTCTAATTTCATGCTCAAATTCGTGGTCAAAATCCAAGAATGCAAATTCTAGATTTTTCTTCAAAATTTTCAAATTTTCCACAATTTTTCATGTTCAATCCATGTATAAACCTTGTATTTAATTTGGAATGAGTAGAAACAACTTACCTTGACATAGATGACGAAAATCTCCACTTAAAGCTCTCCAAAAATCACTCAACCAAGAGAAAAATGAAGAGAAATGGCAGAGACCTCGGTTATTGCACACTGCCTCCAGTCCTTCCGCACATGCGATCACCTCGCCCGCACATGCGCGCCCGCAGGTGCGCCCAAATATCCGCACCTGCGGTTTCCTCCTTCCCAATCGGGCTCCACACTTGTGCTTCCTTCACCGCATATGCGCCTTCGCAGGTTCAGAAATAGCCTCGCATCTGCGCCCCCAGCCAAGCCAGCCACTCCAGTATCTGCGACACCAAAGTTGCACCTGCGGCTCCGCACCTATGGACAAAGCCTCGCAGGTGCAGTCACACCAGACACCAGCAGCGTCAGCTCCTCCTCAACTTCAAATTTGATCCGTTAACCACCCGAAATCCACCCGAGGCCCCCGGGACCCCATCCAATCACACCAACCTGATCCAAAACATAATGCGGACCTGCTCGAGGCCCCAAATCACATCAAACAATGCCAAAACCATGAATCGCACTCAAATTCGAGCTTAATGAACTTTAGAATTTCCAAGTTCTATATTCGATGCCGAAACCTATTGATCACGCTCAACTATGTCTTACAGAAAGACTAAATGGGAGCTGCAAATATAATCCAGGGTATTATGCCCAGAGTCGATCCCACAGGGAATTTACGTATCAATCAAGCCTTCAGAATACGTAAATTTTACTTAATCAATTTTCTCAAGACTTTTGAATATCAATTGATAATGTTTTACTATTTCTACTGAAACAATTAATAAGATAATGATTAACTAACAATATGGTGTAAACAATTATAATAAAGGTCTAAGGTCATGGTTTCCCC
>ML398246.1:0-103935 GCA_005239525.1 Nicotiana knightiana
GCGAGGATGTCACACCTCTGTGCTTGAAATGTTTTAAATATTCTTGGTGTAACATGTTAAGAGGTTTGCTTAATAAGTTGTGTACATGAGTGTAGTTTGGTTGCTCAAGGACGAGCAAAGGTTTAAGTGTGGGGTCTTAATGCGAGGCTAGAATGCATAGTTTAATATGTAATATACCGTACATTTGAGGTGCATTAGTGATAAAAATACCCTTGTTATGTGCTTAATAGAGTTTATTTCATGTGTAGGTGAATTGGAGATGGAAACGGAGCTAAATGGATGCAAATACGTCGAAAAATACGCGAAAGGAGACACCCGGGCGATAGCCGGGCGACAGAGCCCTACAACCTGACCATACCTGGCGTTAGCCAGGCCTTAGGGCTGAAACGCCAGCCCTACCCTGGTGTTAGCCAGGATTTAGGACTGAAACGCCAGCCCTAGCCTGGCGTTAGCCAGGCCTTTGGGTCCAAACGCCCGGGGTCCCCAAGTTCGGCCAAATCCGAGTTTTGACGAGTTTAAGTGTTTCCCGGTTGAAATAGAAGTCTCCTAAACGGTTAGGGTTTGCCCTAAACATATAAATAGACACCAAACAACACAACTTATGGGGATTCGAAGACGACATAAGAGATTCGGAAGGATTCAACAAGAAAACACCATAGAAAAGAAAAACATTGATTTCTACATCTAGTATTCATTACTTTGTATTTCAATTATGCAATTTATTTTAGTTTTGATTCTCAATAACATGAGTAGCTAAATTCTTTAGTCTAGGGTTTTGGTAGAACCCTTTGGGGATGAATTCATTGTGATGTTAATATATTTTTGTTGATTAATCTATTTTTGTTCAACTACGTTCTTATTATAGTTGATTGAAATGGCTATCAATTAGCTGTGCCTATTTTATATGTATCTACTTGAGAGAGAGTACATATTTAGGTAGTTGATTGAACAACAACACTCCCGGAGTATATCGAAAGTCATAACCGAGGGTTTAGAGGTTAGATTAGAGATAACGATACCTCGGGTGCAATCTAAAGTGAACTGTATTGCGATCTAGCTAGCGTAACTTGAGAGAGTGCGTTTAGTAAATTATCATAATTACTTGAGAGAGATTTATGATAGTTAGAGCGTTCATGATTGACAGAGATATCCAATTAAACTATAAGACATATCCAAGGAAGAATTCACCAACGGGGGAAACCATAACCGTAGACCCTTTATTATCATTGTTTACATTATATTGTTAGTTAATTGCTAATTTATTATTTTGTTATGAGATTTAGTAAACATCACCAATTGATATTCAAAAGTATTGAGAAAATTTATTAAGTAACAGTTTAGTATTTTATAGACTCAATTGATACGTAAATTCCCTGTGGGATCGACTTCGGGCGTAATACCCTGGATTATATTTGCAACGCCCTCTTAGTTTTCTACAAGACATAGTTGAGCGTGATAAAGGTAGAACACATAGAGGATAAAATGAATAAGAATCATTTCAGATAGTTTCATCATGTCTTATGTCGCCCTCCAGATACACCAATCTGTAAGTGTAAAACCATGGTGTTCAAAGGTGTTAAAAAGGGACAAGATAGGTCTAAAATTACGTGAAGGTAATTATATCAAAGGACCTACAATATGCCGGAATCATGCAAACTTAGCACAAAATATGTCACAAGTGGAAGAAAAAAACCGATATAGGTGATACAAATTAATTGAGATTACAACAACGACGACGACCCAGTAAAATCTCACAAGTAGGGTCTGGGGAGGACAATTTGTACGCATGACCTTATCCCTATCCCGATGGGGCAGAGAGGCTGTTTCTGATAAACCCTTGTCTCATAAAAATGAAAAGAAAACGAGAAGAGACAATATATCAGTACCGTCAACAGAAACCATAGAAATAGTAACAACATCATAAAAACCATGAAATAGATGACATGTAATAATAATGACAGTAATAAAGGCCCGTAACTATGAAAAATAGGAGGATAATATGGACACAACATTAACCACTAACCGTCTAAGATAAACCCTATCAAACTAGCCTCACCCCCAGTACGAAGTAGAAAAAAGCAATACAAATTAATTGAGATTAAAGTTTAATTTTCTAGGAATATTTTAGTCTTGTTAGATATTTGTATGCCAATAGAAAACTTAGAGAATTTTTACTGCAAGAGAACCTATATCTTCAAATATTTGATTGATACAGATCTAAATAAAGGAACATGGTTAATGAAGATTCATAAAGATGATCCCAACTAGCTAGGGATTGAGGCATAGTTGTTGTTGTAGAACAAATTCAATAATTAATCATCCTTGCTAATATTGTAAAAAGTGATTTCTAGTACTAGTATAAGCTTATTGAAGAAAATGCTTTAATACTCAAATCTCTATATGGAGAACAATTAGGTTTATTATGACTTGACGTTAATCATGTGGACAAAAAGTTAAACCGAGAGATAATAAAGCTAATATATTCCTCTAACTACATCAGTGCAAAGTCAATGACTGAAGTAAGATAACAAAAAGAAAAATGGATGCTAAGGGTCTACAACATAAAGCTTCTCCTCTCTCAATCTCTACAAGACAACCCTCAAATGATGGGCATGCTCGTCCTGGCTACGAGAATACACCAGGATGTCATCAATGAACACAATAATAAAGGAATCCAAATATGGCTGGAATACGCTTTCATCAGATGCATGAACGTTGTTGGGGCATTGGTCAGCCCAAAAGACATCACCAGAAACTCATAGTGGCCATAACGGGTTCTGAAAGCAGTCTTGGAAACATCTGAATCTCGAATCTTTAGCTGATGGTACCCTGATCTCAAGTCAATCTTAGAGAACACCCTAGCTCCCTGAAGCTGGTCAAACAAATCATCAATGTGAGGCAGAGGATACTTATTCTTGACCGTAACCTTGTTCTACTGCCTATAGTCAATACACATTCTCATGGAACCATCATTCTTCTTCACTAACAACACCGGTGCACCCCAAGGTGACAAACTAGGCCGGATGAACCCCTTTTCTAGGAGTTCCTAAAGATGCTCTTTCAATTCCGCTGATGCCGTACGATACGATGGAATAGAAATAGGATGAGTTACCGGTACCAGCTCAATGCCAAAATCAATATCCCTGTCGGGCGACATGCCCGACAGATCAGTAGGAAACACGTCCGGGTACTCACGGGCTACAGGAACAGAATCAACAGTGGGAGTCTCAGCACCAGCATCCCTCACAAAAGACAAATAATACAGACATCCTTTCTCTACAATACGCTGAGCCTTCAGGTATGAAATCACTCTACTAGGCACATAATCAATAGAACCTCTCCACTCGACTCTCGGACATCCTGGTATCACTAAGGTCACGGCCTTAGCGTCACAATCTAGAACAACATGACAAGTAGATAGCCAATCCATGCCCAATATCACATCAAAATCAACCATGCTAAGCAATAACATATACACCCGGGTCTCTAGACCCCCAATAGATATATCACACGACCGATAAACTCGATCCACAATAATAGTATAGCCCACCGGAGTTGGCACATGAAATGATGTGACTAAGGACTCACGGGGCATATCCATGAATGGGAAAAATATGATGAAACATAAGAATATGTGGAACCAGGTTCAAATAAGACCATAGCATCTCGGTGACAGAATAAAACAATACCTGTAATCACTACATCGAAGGCCATAGCATCTGGCCTGGCCGGGAGTGCATAGAAACGGGCCTGACCTCCACCGGATCGACCTCCCCCTCTCAGGCGGCCTCTAGCTGCCTGACCGGCACCCCTCGCAACCTGGGCGGGTGGTGAAGTAACTAGAGCTGATGTCGAGGGCTGATCCCTCTGTTGAAGAGGACCCCCAAGAAAACGAGGATACTGCCGCCTCATATGCCCAAACTCTTCACACTCGTAACAACTCCCTGGTGCTGGAGACGGAGACAAGCTCTGAAAACTTTATCTCGTACTGTGACACCGTCATATCTCCCTGTAGCAGCTGCTCAAACTGCTTGTACAACTCCTCCCTGCGGGAATATGGAACGTACTTCTCTAAGAAGAGAGTAGAAAAATGCTTCCAAGAAAGGGGCGCAGCACCAACGGGCCTACGCCTCTCATAAGCCTCCCACCAGGTGAATGCAACTCCTGAGAACTGGAAGGTAGTAAACGAGACCCCACTAGTCTCAAATATCCCTTTCGTGTGAAGCATCCTCTGACATTTGTCTAAGAACCCTAGGCATCCTCGCCCTCAGCACCACTGAAAGTCGGAGGCTGAAGCCTCTCAAATCTCTCCAACCTGCGCTGCTCATTGTCAGCCATAGCTAGAATCACAAATTCTTTGGCCGGTGCAACCGCCTAAGCTGGAACTGCCTCTGGAGTTTGAAGCCCCTGAAATACCTGCCCAGGTGTACGGGCAGCTGGAGTCTGAGTGCCTCCCCCGGCCTGAGAAGTAACGGTTGAAGTAAAAATAGTGACTGCCTGAGCAAGACTAGTGCATGCAGTCAAAATATGCGCCAAGGTCTCCTGAAGACCTGGAATAATACTAGGCATAGCTGGTGCCTGAGCTGGTCCTGCTGGAGCATATGTGTTGGGACCTAATCTGGAACATATGCGGGTCTATGGGTGCCACCCTGGCAGCTGCGCGGGCTGCACTCTACCTCTACCACGGCCTTGACCGCGGCCTCAACCCTTCGTGGGTCCCACTGGTGGCTGATTCCCCTGTCCGATAGCGCGTATCCTCACCATTTGTGAGAGAATGAAATAATAGAAGTTTAGTTGCCAGAATCAATAGATTTGCACGACAAGAATTCAAGAAATGTGAGGTTTTTCCTAAGGGTTCTGCAGCCTCTCGTAGATAAGTACAGACGTCTCCATACCGATCCGCAAGACTCTACTGAACCTGCTTATGACCGGTGAGTCCTATGTAACCTAGGCTCTGATACCAACTTGTCACGACCCCACCTCCATATTGGCCGTGATGGAGCCTATCGTGGTGCTAGGCTAGCCAATCTTCCGACATAATACAAAATACCTTCCATTTAAAACAATATCGAAATCTATCAAAAATCATGAACGTTTTAATATTTCAAAATCTGCGGATAATCAATGAAACATCTAAACAAAACATCCCCCAAAACCCGGAGTCACAGTCATGAGCACAAATTGGAACACAAAATCTGACACAGTAGTTCCTTAATACATACAAAATCTGACACAGTAGTTCCTTAATACATCAAGTCTAAAAAAATGTAAATATATGAAAAAATGAGAGGGAGAAGGGTGGGGCTGCGAACGCCGTGCAGCTACCTCACTATCTCCGACAAGCTCCACCGAGATAAACCGAGTCTCACTCAATCTGGGCACCTGAATCTGCACACAAGGTGCATGGAGTAATGTGAGTACACCAATTCAGTAAGTAACAAATATAAATAAGGACGTGAGTGCAGTGACGAGCTTTTAAAATCATGAAAACTCACATAATAAACATCAGTGGAAAATAGTAAATCAAGTCAGGGATCTACGTCACGAAAGTCTCATAAGAACTCCAGTTTTCCTTCTCAAAATTTCATATAAAACGTTGGTTCAACTTTTATCATTAAGAGGAAAAAATGTAAAGAAGAGTGAAAACAGTAGTTTTAAAGAAAATAATCCCCTCGGGCACAGTGTCACTCACAATATAAAGCCTCTCGGGCAAGCCTCTCAGTCACTCGGGACTCATCTCTCGTCAATCAGCACCCACACTTAGCACTCACACTCAATAAGTTCCCTATAATAATCGATGCGGCATGTATCCCGATGCATGTATATATATATATATATATATATATAACGCTGTGGTGTGCAGCCCGATCCGTAAATAGTCGACTGCGCCCACTGGGGGTGTAAATACTCAGGAGGGACTCCTTCGGCCCAAGCGCTATATCGCCGCGGCGTGCAGCTCGATCCAATATATATATATCACTGCGGCGTGCAACCCGATCCAATATATGTGTATATATGTGTATAACCCTGCGATGTGCATCCCGATCCATCACTATCCTCACAAATCCGACTCTCGACCTCGCTCAGTCATCACCCTCATAAGCCACTCGGGCAACTCACCACAAATCGCCGGGACTCACCCCAAAATATCTTTCATTTATTTGAAAATAGGGAAATAAACATGAGTGAAGGTAAACAAGTATAAATCATGACTGAGATCATATTCTTTATCAAAATAGTGTGAGAAATAGTGGTAAAACACCCTTGAGGGTCTAAATAGGTCGGCACAAGGCCCAAACATGGCATATAGACAAAAATATAGAATAAATCTCTAAAACACGGAGTATCATGTGATTTCAAATCAAATACGTGGCCTAATAGTCATTGCGGTACGGACCAAGTCACAATCCCTACCGGTGCACGCCCACATGCCCTTCATCTAGCATGTGCGTCCCCTCTAGTATCAAAACAATACGAAGTACCGGGGTTTCATACCCTCAGGTCAAGATTTAAGTTCGTTACTTACTTCAAATCGGAAGAAAGCTACATCGTGATGCGTTTGCCTCTCGACTCGTCCTCCATGCTCTCCGAATCTATTCAAAACAGATTTAAACAGCAAAATATGCTAAAGGGACAAAGCCCACTCGGAAATATCCAATTTATATCAAAATCCCGAAATTGGTCAAACCCGACCACAAGGCCCACGTCTCGTACTCCGATGAAAATAACAAAACTAGAATCCTTATGGTCTCACGAGTTCATGCATACCAAATACATCTAAATCGGACCCCCAAATGACCCCTTGATTCCCCAATTTAAACTCTTAAATTTCAAGCCCTTAATCTTCCAATTTCACCACTAAAATATGATTAAACACTGGGATAATTGCCATAAACACAAGATACAAAGTCCATGTAGCTTACCTCTCTGGATACACTTGATTCCCCCTTGAAATCCCATCTCAAAGCTCCAAAATCTTTCACAAATGGTGAAGAAAATGAGAGAAATTCGCGTAGGCAACCTTATATAGGTTCTGCCTAGCGATGTCGCACCTGCGACCTAAAACCACGCACCTGCGGCGCCACACCTGCGGTAAATCCCTCGCAGGTGCGGAAACTCACTTAAAAAAAAAAAAAATTACGCATTTGTGGTCCTAAACACGCACCTGCGAGCCCGCAGGTGCGATCAAACTTTTGCACCTGTGCTCCTAGGACTGGTTCTAAAACTCTACACCTGCGCATGGTGTTCTGCACCTGCGGCTCCCCGTCCGCATGTGCGGCCACACCAGAAGGCCTGCACCAATAGTCCTTTGCTGCACCTTTTCCAACTTCTAACCATCCGAATTCCATCGCGAGCCCCTCGGGGCCTCAACCAAAAGTACCAACAAGTCATATATCAATATACCAACCTAGTCGAACCCTCAGAATGCTAAAAATAACATCAAAACACCAAATCAATCCAAATTCAAGCCTAAGGATATCTAAACATCCGAAATTCACCAACGATGCCGAAACCACGTCCGAATGACCTGAAAATTTGCACACACATCCCAAATGACACTACAGGCCTGTTCCAACTTCTGGAACTCCATTCCGACCCTGATAGTTAAGTTTCCACTACCGACCAGAAATCGCCAAAAATCCTATTTCGCCAATTCAAGCCTAATTCTACTCCAGACATCCAAATGACATTCCGAACACACTCCTAAGTCCCAAATCCCTAATGAACCTATCCGAGCCATAAAACCACATTCCGAGATCATTTACCTACAAATCAACTTCCGGTTGACTTTTCCAACTAAATCACTAATCAAAGAGACTAAGTGTCTCATTTCTCACCACAACCAATCCGAACCCGAACAAATCAACCCAGGGAAATACAAAGGAGCTGAACTAAACAAGAACGAAGTAGAAATGGGAAAAACAGGCTAAACTCTCGGAACGACCGGCCGGGTCGTTATATTCTCCCCCTCTTAAACAAACGTTCGTCCTCGAATGGGTATAGACACATACATGGAGACTCGAATAGGTGGGGGTATCTGCTCCGCTCGGTCTCCCAAGGTGGACTCCTCCACCGCTGCCCCAAGAAAGCACTTTTACCGAAGCTATATCCTTAGACATCAACCTTCTGACCTGACGACCCAAAATAGCTACTGGCTCTACCTCATACGACAGATCATCCCCAAGCTGAATTGAACTGAAGTCCTAAACATGAGACGGGTCACCAACATACTTCTGGAGCATGGAAACATGGAACACCGGAGGAACACTTGACAAGCTGGGTGGAAAAGCAAGTCTATAAGCCACATCTCCAACCTTCTGAAGCACCTCAAAAGTCCCAATGAACCGGGGACTCAACTTTCCCCTCTTTCCAAACCGCATAACACCCTTCATGAGTGACACCTTCAGCAGTACCTTCTCCCCAGCCATGAAAGATACGTCCTGGACATTCCGGTCCGCATAACTCTTTTTCCTCGACTGCACCATGCGAAGCCGCTCCTGAATAAACTTAACCTTATCCAAGGCATCCTGTATCAAGTCCGTACACAAGAGTCTGGCCTCACCGGGCTCAAACCAACTAACCAGCGATCTACACCTCCTCCCATACAAAGCCTCATATAGAGCCATCTGAATGCTCGACTGATAACTATTATTATATGCAAACTCCGCGAGAGGCAAAAACTTGTCCCATGAACCCCCAAAGTCAATAACACAAGCGCATAACATGTCCTCCAGAATCTGAATAGTGCGCTCAGACTGACTGTCTATCTGAGGATGAAAAACCGTGCTCAACTCGACCTGAGTACCTAAATCTCTCTGCACGGACCTCCAGAACTGCAATGTGAACTGAGTACCTCTGTCGAGGATGATGGAAACTAGAATACCATGCAGTCGAACAATCTCCCTGATATAAATCTCAGCTAGCCACTCCGAAGAATAAGTGGCACCAATCGGAATGAAGTGAGCGGACTTAGTCAGCCGATCCATAATAAACCATATAGCATCAAACCTCCTCGAAGTCCGTGGGAGTCCAACTACAAAGTCCATGGTGATCCGCTCCCACTTCCACTCATGAATAACTAAAATCTGATGCAATCCACTCGGTCTCTGGTGCTCGTACTTGACCTGCTGGTAGTTGAGACACCAAGCCACAAATCCAACGATATCCTTTTTCATCCGTCTCCACCAATAATGCTGCCTCAGATCCTGATACATATTCGTGGCACCCAGATGGATGGAATACCGCGAGCTGTGGGCCTTCTCAAGAATCAACTCCCGAATCCCATCCATATTAGGCACACATATCTGACCCTGCATCCTCATAACACCATCATTGCCAATAACTACATCCCTGGCATCACCTCGCCGGACCCTATCCTGAAGAACGAGCAAGTGTGGGTCATCATACTGGCGCTCTCTGATACGGTCATAAAGAGAAGACTTGGAGGCTACACAAGCCAATACCCGGCGGGGCTCCAATAGATCCAATCTCACCAACTAGACCGCTAAGGCCTGAATATCAAGTGCTAATGGTCTCTCAGCTGCTGGAAGATATGCTAGACTCCCCAAACTCTCTGCTCTGCGACTCAAGGCATCGACCACTATATTGGCATTCCCCGGGTGGTATAGAATAGTGATATCATGTCTTTGAGAAGCTCCAGCCATCTCCTCTGATGCAAATTCAGATCCTTCTGTTTAAACAAGTGCTGCAGGCTATGGTGATCAGTAAAAACCTCACAATGAACTCAATATAAATAATGACGCCAAATCTTCAAGGCGTGAAGAATGGCTGCTAGCTCAAGATCTTGCACCAGGTAATTCTTCTCATGAGTCTTCAACTGGCGCGAGGCGTAGGAAATCACCCTACCCTCCTACATCAAAACACAACCAATGCATATCCTCGAGGCATCACAATACACGGTATAAGAACCTGAAGCTGATGGAAATACTAATACTGAAGCTGAGGTCAAAGCTGTCTTGAGCTTCTAGAAGCTCTCCTCACACTCGTCTGACCACCTGAACAAAGCACCCTTATGAATTAATTTGGTCAAGGGTGAATAAATAGAAGAAAACCCCTCCACGAAGCGACATTAATACCCCGCCAAACCAAGGAAGATCCTAATCTCTGTAGTTGAGGATGACCTAGGCCAACTCTGCACTACCTCTATCTTCTTCGGATCAACCTGAATACCCTCGCTGGACACCACATGCCCCAAGAAAGCTACTGAGTCGAGCCAAAACTCACACTTGGAGAACTTTGCATAAAGCTTCTCCTCTCTCAATCTCTACAACACAACCCTCAAATGTTGGGCATGCTCCTCTTGGCTACGAGAAAACACCAGGATTTCATCAATGAACACAATAATAAAGGAATCCAAATATGGTTGGAATACGTTGTTCATCAGATTCATGAACGTTGCTGGGACATTGGTTAGCCCAAAAGACATCACCAGAAACTCATAGTGGCCATAACGGGTCCTAAAAGCAGTCTTGGAAACATCTGAATCTCGAATCTTCAGCTGATAGTACCCGAATCTCAAGTCAATCTTAGAGAACACCCTAGCTCCCTGAAGCTGGTCAAACAAATCATCAATGCGAGGAAGAGGATACTTATTCTTGACCGTAACCTTGTTCAGCTGCCTATAGTCAATACACATTCTCATGGAACCATCCTTCTTCTTCACGAACAACACCGGTGCACCCCAAGGTGACACACTAGGTCAGATGAACCCCTTTTCTAGGAGTTCCTGAAGCTACTCTTTCAATTCCTTCAATTTCGCTGGTTCCATACGATACGGTGGAATAGAAATAGGCTGAGTTTTCTTGCACCAGCTCAATGCCAAAATCAATATCCCTGTCGGGTGACATGCCCGACAGATTAGTAGGAAACACGTCGGGGTACTCACGGACTACAAAAACAGAATCAACAGTAGGAGTCTCAGCACTGACATCCCTCACAAAAGGCAAATAAGACAGACATCCTTTCTCTGCCATACGCTGAGCCTTTAGGTATGAAATCACTCTACTAGGCACATAATCAATAGAACCTTTCCACTCGACTCTCAGACATCCTGGTATCACTAAGTTCACGGCCTTAGTGTGACAATCTAGAACAACATGACACATATATAGCCAATCCATGCCCAATATCACATCAAAATCAACCATGCTAAGCAATAGCAGATCCACTCGGGTCTCTAGACCCCCAATAGATATCACACACGACCGATACACTCGGTCCACAACAATAGTATCGCCCACCGGAGTTGACACATGAACAGATGTGACTAGGGACTCAAGGGGCATATCCATAAAATGGGAAAAATATGGTGAAACATAGGAATACGTGGAACCATAATCAAATAAGACTGTAGCATCTCAGTGACAGACTGAAACAATACATGTAATCACTGCATCGGAGGCCATAACATATTCCCTGGCTGAGAGTGCATAGAAACGGGCCTGACCTCCACCGGATTGACCTCCCTTCTCGGGCAGCCTCTAGCTTCCTGACCCCTACCCCTCGTAGCCTGGGCGGGTGGTGAAGTAACTAGAGCTGATGTGGAAGGCTGACCCCTCTACTGAGGAGGACCCCCAAGAAAATGAGGACACTACTGCCTCATATGACCAAATTTTCCACACTCGTAAGAATTCCCTGGTGCTGGAGACGGGGACTGAAGGGAACCCCTAGCACCAGGATAACCTTCGGAAGAATCAGGCATAGATGAGTCCTGAACCGACGGTGCTCGTGATGAACTCTGGGCTGGAAAAGACTAAATGATGGGTAGCCCTGGTGAGAACTGTGAGGACCACGACCAGCGGATCCCCAACGATAACCTCAGCAGCCCGACTGAGCCTGCCTGAAAGGACGGCCCCTACCGTGCTGGAACTGAGCCCCCGAAGGAACACCACCATAACCACCAGATCCTCAAGGCCTCTTGGCCTCCCTCTCGTCTTGCTCTTGGTGGCGCACCGACTCAATATCTCGGGTAATATCAAATACCTGCTAAAAAGTAGTACCCGACACCCTCTCACTAGTCATAAGAATACGAAGCTGATACAAGAGGCCATCCACAAATCTCCTGATACTATCTCTCTCTATAAGGACTAACCAGATAGCATGACAGGCAAGCTCACAAAACCTTATCTCGTACTGTGACACCGTCATATCTCCCTGTTGCAGCTGCTCAAACTGCTTGCACAACTCCTCCCTGCGGAACTGTGGAACATACTTCTCTAAGAAGAGAGTAGAAAACTGCTGCCAAGAAAGAGCCGCTGCACCAACGGGCCTACGCCTCTCATAAGCCTCCCACCAGGTGAATGCAGCTCCTGAGAACTGGAAGGTAGTAAACGAGACCCCACTTATCTCCAATATCCCTTTCGTGCGAAGCATCTACTGACACTTGTCTAAGAACCCCTGGGCATCCTCGCCCTTAGCACCACTAAAATTCGGAGGCTGAAGTCTCTCGAATCTCTCCAACCTATGCTGCTCATTATCAGCCATAGCTAGAATCACAAAATCCTGGGCCGGTGCAATCGGCTGAGCTAGAACTGCCTCTAGAGTCTGAAGCCTCTGAAATACCTGCTCAGGTATATGGGCAGCTGGAGTCTGAGTGCCTCCCCCGTCCTGAGAAGTAGCGGTTGAAGTAGAAATAAAGAATGCCTGACCAAGGCTGGTGCTTGCAGTCAAAATCTGGGCCAAGGTCTCCTGAAGACCTGGAATAACAATAGGCACAGTTGGTGTCTAAGCTGGTCCCACTAGAGCATCTGCGGCTGGGACTTGATCTGGAACAATAGGCGGGTCTATGGGTAATGCCCCGGTAGCTGCGCGGGCTGCACCTCTACCTCTACCACGGCCTCGACCGCGGCCTCAACCCCTAACGGGTCCGTTTAGTTTCCAGAATCAATAGATTCGCACGACAAGAATTCAAGAAATTTGAGGTTTTTCCTAAGGGTTCTACAGCCTCTCGAAGATAAGTACTATACGTCTCCGTACCTATCCGCAAGACTCTACTGAACCTGCTCATGACCGGTGAGTCCTATGTAACCTAGGCTCTAATACGAACTTGTCACGACCCCAAATCCATACTGGCTATGATGGCGCCTATCGTGGTACTAGGCTAGCCAATCTGCCGACATAATACAAAATACCTTCCATTTAAAACAATATTGAAATTTATCAAAAATCATGAACGTTTTAATATTTCAAAACCTGCGGATAATCAATGAAAGATCTAAACAAAACATCCCCCAAAACCCGAAGTCACAATCATGAGCACTAATTACAACACAAAATCTGACACAGTAGTTCCTTAATACATCAAGTCTAGAAAAATGTAGATATAGAAAAAATTAGAGGGAGAAGGGTGGGGTTGCGAATGCCGTGCAACTACCTCACTATCTCCGACAAACTCCACCGAGATAAACCGAGTCTCACTCAATCCGGGCACCTGAATCTGCACACAAGGTGCATGGAGTAACGTGAGTACACCAACTCAGTAAGTAACAAATATAAATAAGGATGTGAGTGCAGTGAAGAGCTTTTAAAATCATGAAAACTCACATAATAAACATCAGTGGAAAATAGTAAATCAAGTCAAGGATCTACGTCACGAAAGTCTCATAAGAACTCCAGTTTTCCTTTTCAAAATTTCATAGAAAACATTGGTTCAACTTTTATCATTAAGAGGCAAAAATGTAAAGAAGAGTGAAAACAGTAGTTTTAAAGAAAATAATCCCCTCGGGCACAGTGTCACTCACAATATAAAGCCTCTCGGGCAAGCCTCTCAGTCACTCGGGACTCATCTCTCGTCAATCAGTACTCACGCTCAATAGGTTCCCTATAACAATCGCTGCGGCGTGCAGTCCGATCCATATATATATAATGCTGCAGTGTGCATCCCGATCCATAAATAGTCGACTGCACCCAGTGGGGGTGTACAGACTCCGGAGGGGCTCCTTCAGCCCAAGCGCTATATCTCTGCGGCGTGCAGCCCAATCCAATATATATATCGCTTAGGCATGCAGCCCGATCCAATATATATGTATATATGTGTATAAGGCTGCCGCGTGCAGCCCGATCCATCACTAACCTTACAAATCTGGCTCTCGGCCTCGCTCAGTCATCACCCTCACAAGCCATTCGGGCAACTCACCACAAATCACGAGGACTCAACCCAAAATATCTTTCATTTATTTGAAAATAGGGAAATAAATAGGGTGAAGGTAAACAAGCATAAATCATGACTGACATCATATTCTTTATCAAAACAGTATGAGAAATAGTGGTAAAACACCTATGATGGTCTAAACAGGTCGGCACAAGGCCCAAACATGGCATACAGCCCAAAATATAGTATAAATCTCTAAAACATGGAGTATCATGTGATTTCAAATCAAATACACGGCCTAATAGTCGCTACGGGATGGACCAAGTCATAATCCCTACCATAAACGCCCACATGCCCGTCACCTAGCATGTGTCACCTCTAGTATCAAAACAATACGAAGTACCGGGGTTTCATACCCTCAGGTCAAGATCTACGTTCGTTACTTACCTCAAATCGGAAGAAAGCTACCCCGCGATGCCTTTGCCTCTCGACTCGGCCTCAACGCGCTCCGAATCTATTCAAAATAGATTCAGAACATCAAAATATGCTAAAGGGACAAAGCCCACTCAAAAATATCCAATTTACATAAAAATCCCGAAATTGGCCAAACCCGACCCCTAGGCCCACATCTCAGATTTTGATAAAAATCACAAAACTAGAACCCTTATGCTCTCACGAGTTCATGCATACCAAATACATCAAAATCGTACCTCAAATGGCCCCTCAATTCCCCAATTTAAACTGTCAAGTTTCAAGCCCTTAATCTTCCAATTTCACCACTAAAACATTATTAAACAATGGGATAATTGCCAGAAACACAAGATACAAAGTCCATGTAGCTTACCTCACTTAATACACTTGATTCCCCCTTGAAGTCCCAGCTCAAAGCTCCAAAATCCACCACAAATGGTGAAGAAAATGAGAGAAATTCGCGAAGGCAAACTTACACAGGTTCTGCCCAGCGATGTCGCACATGCGACCTGAAACCACGAACCTGCGGTAAATCCCTCGCAGGTGCGGAAACTCACTTAAACAAAAAAAATTATGCATTTGCGGTCCTAAACACGTATCTGCGAGCCCGCAGGTGCGATCAAACTTCCGCACCTGCACTCCTAGGCCAGGTTCCAAAACTCCGCACCTGCGCATGGTGTTCCACACCTTTGCCTTCGCACCTGCGGCTCCCCGTCCGCAGGTGTGACCACACTAGAAGGCCTGCACCAGCAGCCTTTTGCTGCAATTTTTCCAACTTCTAACCTTCCGAATCCATCCAAAATCAATCTCGAACCCCTCAGGGCCTCTACCAAAAGTACCAACAAGTCATATATCAATATACCAACCTATTCGAACCCTCGGAACGCTAAAAATAACATCAAAACACCAAATCAAATCCAAATTCAAGCCTAAGGATTTCTAAACTTCCGAAATTCGCCAACGATGCCGAAACCACTCGAACCACGTCTGAATGACCTTAAAATTTACATACACATCCCAAATGACACTACGGGCTTGTTCCAACTTCTGAAACTCCATTCTGACCCCGATAGCTAATTTTCCACTGCCGACCGAAAATCGCCAAAAATCTTATTTCGCCAATTCAAGCCTAATTCTACTCCGGACATCCAAATGACATTTCGAATACACTCCTAAGTCCCCAATCCCTAATGAAGCTATCCGAGCCATAAAAACCACATTTCGAGATCATTTACCTACAAGTCAACTTCCAGTTGACTTTTCCAACTAAATCACCAATCAAAGAGACTAAGTGTATCATTTCTCACCATAACCAATATGAACCCGAATCAATCAACCCAACGCAATACAAAAGAGCTGAACCAAACAAGAATGAAGCATAAATGGGAAAAATAGGCTAAACTCTCGGAACGACCGGCCGGGTCGTTGCATTATGTTGGCAATGTCATTACTCATTATCAACATATCATCCACATATAGGCAAACAATGACTATGTGATTTGGAGCATCTTTAATGTACATACATTTATCACATTCATTTGTCTTAAAACCATTGGACAACATTGTTTGGTCAATTTTCATATGCCATTGTTTGGGTGCTTGTTTTAGTCCGTAAAGGGACTTAACAAGTCTACATACCTTGTTTTATTTACCTGGAACCACAAACCTTTCAGGTTGTTCCATGTAGATTTCTTCCTCCAACTCTCCATTTAAGAAGGTCGTCTTAGCATCCATTTGATGAATTTCAAGACCATAAACTGCAACTAATGCTACTAACGTCCGTATGGACGTAATTCTTGTAACTGGAGAGTATGTATCAAAATAGTCAAGTCCTTCTCGTTATCTATACCCTTTGACCACAAGTCTTGCCTTATATTTGTCAATAATGCCATCATCTTTTATTTTCCTCTTAAAAATCCATTTAGAACCCAACAGTTTATTTCCAGGAGGAAGATTAACCAATTCCCATGTATGATTGTTCAATAAGGATTCTATTTCACTATTGACTGCCTCTTTCCAAAATAATAATTCTCAAGAAGACATAGCTTCTTTAAATGTTTGAGGCTGATTCTCCAATAAGAAAGTCACAAAATCTGGTCTAAATGAAGTAGACGTTCTTTGACGTTTACTATGTCTTGGATCCTCCTGATTAAATGTACTTTCTTTTGTTTCTTCCCGAGGTCATTTAGATCCTTCACCAATCGACTCACATTCCTTTTTTACGGATATATATATTTTCAAAGAACTCAACATTATCTGATTCTATAACCGTATTATTATGAATATCGAGATTTTTTTTATTTATGAACCAGAAATCGATATGCTTTACTATTGGTCGCATATCCTATGAAAACACAATCAACAATTCTCGGTCCTATTTTTACCCTTTTGGATTTAGGAACTTTCACTTTTGCCAAACACTCCCACACTTTAAAATAATTCAAGT
This sequence comes from Nicotiana knightiana, assembly GCA_005239525.1. Lineage (NCBI taxonomy): Eukaryota > Viridiplantae > Streptophyta > Magnoliopsida > Solanales > Solanaceae > Nicotiana > Nicotiana knightiana. The sequence goes on from ML398246.1 coordinate 17,028, forward strand.
TGGGACTCCTTCCTTTCCATTTTTCATATGAAATAGATTGTGTTTTGCTATGGAGTACTCGATTTAGTATTCAGTTAGCCGTAAGAACGGCTTCCCCTTACAAGTTCTGTGGCAAACTAGAACTTATCAACAATGTGTTCATCATCTCCTTTAATGAACGATTCTTTCTTTCCGCAATCCCATTGGATTGGGGTGTGTAATGGGCCGTTCTTTGATGAATAATTCTATATTCTAAATATGTTTCTTCAAAAGGAGATTCATATTCACCACCTCTATCACTTATTATCATTTTGATTTTCTTGTTAAGTTGCGTTTCAACTTCATTTTTGTATTGCTTTAATGCGTCTATTGCTTCATCTTTACTATTAAGAAAGTAAACATAGCAATATCGAGTACTATCCTCAATAAAAGTTATGAAATACTTCTTTCCACCGCGAAATGGTATTTACTTCATGTCGCTAATATCTGTGTGAATTAAATCTAAAGGATTTGAATTCCCTTCAACTGACTTATAAGGATGTTTAACATACTTAGATTCCACACATACTTGACATTTTGATTTGTCGCATTCAAAATTAGGAAATACTTCCAAATTAATCATTTTCCACAAGGTTTTATAATTGACATGAACCAAACGTATATGCCATAATTCATTTGACTCAAGTAAGAAAGACAAAGCTGAAATTTTATTATTATTTTCAACAACCATTACATTCAGCTTGAAAAAGCCCCCAGTGAGGTAACCTTTTCCTACAAAAATTTCGTTCTTACTTATTACAACCTTATCGGATACAAAAACACACTTAAAGTCGTTCTTAAAAAGAAGTCCAACAGAGACTAAGTTCTTTCTAATCTCGGGAACATGAAGGACGTTGTTCAAAGTCACCACCTTGCTAGAAGTCATTTTCAAAAATATTTTCCCACATCCTTCAATCTTGACCCTTCTTCTTGTCTTTCTTCGAAGCACGACAATCTGTAGATTTGTGTCTAGTTTTCCCACAGTTGTAGCAATTTCCGTTGAACTGCTTCTTTCTTGGGCTGCTTTTCGGTCCAGAAGCCTGCTTCCTCTTTCTCTTATTTTGAGAAATATCCACAATAATGTTTGCTCCCATTATTGTTGAGTTTCCACGACCTCTCTTTTCAGCAACTTTTGTTGTCCTCTTATACTCAACCGAACAATGAAATATTCAAGCGACATATCCTTGCATTTGTGTTTCAAGTAGTTTTTGAAGTCCTTCCACAAAGGAAGAAACTTCTCAATCATTGTTGCTACTTGGAATGCTTCATTGATGAAAAGACCTTCAATGAAAATTCTGTTAGTAAAAATACTAAAATTACTACTTTCAACATCAGTATTAATTTGACTTATACCTTCAGCAAGGAGATCGTGAATAATCACTTGCAATTCCTGGACTTGGGTAATAACAGACTTGCTATCTACCATTTTGTAGTCCAAAAACTTAGCGGCAATATGTTTATTCAACCCGACATCTTTAGCTTTGTATTTCTTTTCAAGCGCATTCCACAAATCTTTTGACGTCTCCACACCACTATAGACGTTATACAGATCATCCTCCAGTCCGCTAAGAATATAATTCTTGCATAGAAAATCAGAGTGCTTCCACGCCTCAATCACAAGAAAGCGTTCATTCTCTTGAGTTTCATCGGGAAGAACATGAAAATCTTCCTTAATGAACTTCTGTAGACTTAAAATAGTCAAGAAGAAGAACATCTTCTGCTATCACAACTTGAAATCAATCTCGAAAAAAATTTCGAATTTTTCTGCCAGTGCCAACGCTGGTGTTCGGCTTGTCGATGCATCGACAGTCACCATCGGAACAACCTGGTTCCCGCTGTCATTAGTAATTTATGTAAATAATGACACAAACAGACGTTAAAATCACGTAGATTTTAATCTCCAACGGAGTAAAAAATCACAATGGTTTTAATCTCCAGAACAGTGAATATAACACAAATACAGTAAATAAAATTTATATTCCTTAAGCTTGTTAGTAACCTGTATTTATAAAATAATTCTAGAGAAAATAAAATAACATATAAACAGAAATATAAACGAAACAAAAGTTAATCCGAGTCCACTGAATTCACAATGTTTCCTTAAGAGATTTAATCCCCTCCTAATAGTGTTTCCTTAAGGAATTTAATCCCCTCCTAATACCCAAGGTTATGGATTATTTCCTCCCATGATAGAAAGAATTACACACTGGTGTAGTGGTACTTCAAACCTCAGAGTTTCATCGAACACAAAGTTCGGTAGCAAATCACACTTACTGTTGCTTTCTTTGAAATTAAACCAATGCAGAAAAAAGGAGGAGCTCAGAAATTCGTATGGAAAATTTGAGAGAATGGACTGTTATTTATACCAAATGTTGGGCTGAAAACTGAAGAGTTGTAACTCTTCAGAATGGATGCTTATGAAAAATCAATATTCGTTTTAATATTAATATTTTGTTATTAAAACAGATATTTAATAACATTTATGTTAATATTTTACAATTAACAAATAAATTTGGTGCAAAAAATTAATTAATCAATCGATCATTTGACCAAATCTGAAGCCGAGCCGAGCGAGTGACGATGACGACGACGACGGCACGAGGCTTGCCTTCTTCTCAACTCTTTAAGAGCTAGAAGAAGAGCAATTGCTTATATACCCATCAAAAACCTCCTCCTCTTCCAATATGGGACAATGTCCCTTTGTCAAGAAGGGAAACTCAAATATTTCCCCTTCTCTGGATTTTCCTTTAAGTGATAAGGGGGTGAGGTGAGGAGTAGTATAAAAGTGGTTCGGTCATCGATAAGCCTCTCCTTATTCATTCTATAGGGCAGGGTTGCGGACCAACAATCCAGGAAAAGGGCTGAAAATTTCCTTTATTAAACCTTCCCTTTTTAATAATAAGAAGGTAAGCATCAAAGCCCAGAAAACCCAACCTATACAAAGAGCTCTTTTCAGCCCTTACTCCTAACAAGTGAAAGTTGTTGACACCCACCATGTCTTGCTTCGGGGCCGATATCTTGTATCGGATCAAACAAATTCAATGATTTTCTATATTCTATTTATTTATTTTTATTGTTGAGTTTTTTCCACCACAAACAGGTTTGCCGCATGGATTGGATAGAGTCCCCTGATCTCGACATTCAAGCACGAATTCCTTGAGCGCTTCGGCAGCGAATAGCAGCATGGGCAAACCACTCTGCTGCGGCGAGCAGCCGGTTCTTATTGCATTCACCAAGATAGTCTTGCTCGCTCCTGAACTCTGCGACGAGCTCAGCCACCACCTTTGGGTCTGAGCTCTGCTCGAGCGTAGTCAACCAGCTTCGTGACTTTTCTTAGCTTCCAGCGTTGCAAAGGGATAACCTTTCACTATCTAGGCACCCTCGAAGGAGGGGTCCCACAGACTTCTTCCCCCAAGGTCAAGCCATAGTTCCTGTCCCTGGAAGAAGTGGAAGGAGTTAGGAGGATGGAGCGCCCTTTTTCCCTAAGAAATAGGCGGCTTCACCTTCAAGCCGTCAATAATATCGAGCTAATATGTGATCATGAAAGTATACCGATGCATAGGTCTTTTTTACTTTACGTCCTTTTGATTATGATGCATCATGAACGTGCCAATATGTGATCGAGGTGAGCGGTGTTTAGATATAGGAGCAGCTCACTCCCTTGTCACTTAAAGGGCGAAGTCGCCAAAGTGAGTCTAAAGGCCAAAGAGTCATCTTTGAAGGCTACTATGCATCCTTATTAATAGTAGAGCGTAAGGTAGGTTTGGGTATAGCAAGACTTGAACCTGTGACCATTAGGTTAAATGCCCAATGCTCTACCAACTGAGCTATACACCTCAAAAAAGATGTAGTAGTAAATAAGGATTGGTACGGAAAAGAGTCCGGCCCCCCTTCTTCTTATCATATTAAAGGAGCGCGGCTCTGTATGAGGCTCGTACTGCACAGCAAGCGGAAGAAAACGTAAGGTCGAGCGTTAGCACTCCTGCAAGAAAACGGATGTGCTAAGGCGCAACTTCGCGCAGTTGCTACGCCCTTGCTTCTTTCCCCTTATTTCAAACTCAATGAAAGCCTTGATCAATATGAGAAAGATGCGCTCAAGCACCCAACCTAGTAAAGGGACTTGGGCTCGAAAGCCGACCTTACTTAACAAGCGCCTTTCTTAGTAAGGCTGCTTGTTTCCACTCATTGAAGATTCTATCTACAAAAGAAGGTCAACGGGGAATACTCAAATAGCTCTCACTGACACCAGAGAAGGTAAGGTCGTCTTTCTTTCCAGCCCCCATATGGTTCGCCTTAAAGCCTTAAGGATCAGGGGAGGAGCAATGCAGTGGTGTTGGTTCCGATTCGACAAAGGTAGAATGCCCGGTCAAAGGTCCAGTACAGTAGGTAGCAGGCGTGTTTGTTTTGGCTCCCGAGTGAAAACGATAAATAGGCGATGCACCATTCTTGCTGCTACATACGTTTTCCTTGACTTGACAGATTCATTCGGTCGAACCCACACTCAAAGGAGAACCACAAGCTCGGGGCTCGACGAAATGGAAAGTTTCAGCATGTTGAAAATTCTTGGGGTTAGCAGTGAAAGAAAGAGCCCAGCATTCATTTCTTCATGAATATTCATAGCTGAGTCTACTAAAAGAGGGACCAACCTCGTCGTGGTGATTCGAGGACACCTCTGATCGTTCACCTCTAATGTGACACGTTCCCTCCGAATTATATGATCAACGGGATCAGTCGACTAGAGAGGGGGTCTATTCTTCTTCTGGGGAGAGAAAGTCGTCCCTTCTACTGTCACGACCCGAATTACACTCCGAACGGTCTCATGACGGCACCTAGTCTCTACGACTAGGTAAGCCTAAAATTTGCGGAAAATAAGACAAAACAATAATAGAAACAGTAAAGAAGAAGCATTACTATAAATTTTTGCCGCTCGGCATTTAAAACTTTTACTTTCCCAAAACCCGGAACGTCACAAAATCACAAACTCTGAACTACTGTAGCTCTATACAAAGGAATAAGGAAAATGTATCTATATATCTCCTATATCTATACTGGAGTGGAAGGGGACTCATGAGATTCTGCGAACGCGGCAGAATTACCTCGTGGTCTCCTGAACAGCTACTAGGGTACTCCTAGCCACAGTGTTTTGTGATGGTACCTGGATCTGTACATGGGAAAAACATGCGCAGGAAAGGGCGTGAGTACTCCACATTCGGTACTTAGTAAGTGCCAAGCCTAACCCCCGTCAAGTAGTGACGACGTCAGGTTGAGGCTCTACTGAGTTTTAAAACAAGTCAGTTATAAATTTAAACAGTGAAATATAGATAAGCAATGATAAACAGGATTAATGGAAGCTGGAAAAATTAAGAACAGAAAGAGAGCCCTCGGCTCAACACAACATATATCTCAACAGTAAATATGCAATGCAGTACAAGGGGAAAGCTCTTGGATCTCAGTCCGTAGAACCAATTTAAATATGCTATGCAGCAGAAGGGGAAAGCTCCCAGATCTCGGTCTTTAGTCCCAATTTAAATATGCTATGCAGTACAGGGGGAAAGCTCCCGGATCTCGTTCCGTAATCCCAATTTAAATATGCAATCCAGAAGTATGTCGGATACGGCATAATTAAATAGTTCAGGAAAAACAACAGGCAAGAATAAAGTAAAACTACCTAAGCATGGTGCAACTAGTAGAGAATAAGAGGAAATCAAGTAAGGACAGGTAGGCATGCTTATTCTTAAGCTAAGTACTCAGTTAAGAAAGGAAACAATAATATAGGAATGAAAATGAGTGATGCCATGGAAGGAAAGGTGGAATTTTAGAAACAATGACCCGTGTATGCACTAGTCACCTCACGTACACGGCGCCCACATAACAAAATGAGTATAAAAATGCCTAAGGGTAAGTCCCCAACACAGAGTTAGGCAAGCCACTTACCTTGACTATGCTAATCAACTCAATACCACGCTCTTGCCACGAGTATCCAACTCTGTGGGTGGCCCAAATCTAGTCAATTCGATCGTATAGTGTAAATATCATTTCAAGGAAACAAAATAACTAATAAGTTCGAAGCTAATAAGCAAAATTAGGAAATTCGCAAAAAATATTTCCCCGGGCCCACATCTCGGTATCGGTGAAAATTATATTATAAAGACACTCATTCACTCACGAGTATAACCATATAAGAATCTCTCAAATCGGAGGTCAAGCACCCAATCAAAACTCAATAACTCGGTCTATGAAGTTCATCTCATTTTTCCCATTTTCTACCCAAAATTTTTGAAATTAAGGTTGAATTTAAGATTAGAACCATGGAAATCGATCTATAATGGATAGAAATCATTTACCCAAGTTACCCAGGTGCAAAAACATTCAAAAATCGCCCCTTCCGAGCTCTCAAATTCAATAATGGTGAAAATAGGCTTAAACCCTCGAATTGGGGTTTTAATATTCTGCCCAGGTGTTTCTTCAATGCGATCGCGGACACATAGTCGCGAACAGAGAGTATTCTACTACGCACATAAAATTCCATCATCGTGATTGCAATTAAAGGCCTGCGATCGCAGACCTTCTGACTTGACAGCTATGCGATCGTGGTTGGGGCCACGCGATCGCGTAGAATAAACACTGAACCTCCCTCAGACCCAGGACACCTTACACGATCGCGATCCAGGGTATGCGATCGCGGAGACTAACTGACCAGAACCATGCGATCGCGGCTGTACTTGCGTGATCGGGAAGCACAATCTTTGACAACACCAACCTAACACTACGTGATCACGTACTTATTCATGCGATCGCAGAGAACACACATATGCTGCTGTAAAACCAGCAAAACCAGCAAAGGCTTAGGCCAAAATATGCCTGTTTGGGCACCCGAAACACACCCGAGGCCCCCGGGACCTCAACCAAAATTACCAACCAACCGTAATACCTCATTCAAACTTGGTCGAGCCATAAAAACACATCTCATAACATTAAAATCATCAAATATGCATAGACTCAAGCCTAAGAACATATGAAATTTCTAGAATTCACATTCGATGTCGAAACACGTCTAAACTCATCCGAATGACCTCAAATTTTGCACACATGTCATATATGACATTACGGACCTGCTGTCGCTTTCGGAATCCCATTCCAAGGCCGATATCAAAATTTCACCAATCGGCCGAAATCGCCGAAATTCTAACTTTCGCCAATTCAAGCCTAAATCTACAACCGACCTCGAAAACAGATTCCGAACACGCTCCTAACCCCCGAATCACCCAGGGGAGCTAACAGAGTCTACGAAATTCCATTCCAGATCCATCTTCAGACAACTATATCTACAGCCTGATTTCACAGGCTAAAATCCACATTTAAGGACTATGTGTCCAAAATCACTCCGAATTTTACCACTCAATACTCCGACAAGTTTCAATAACATTATAAACATGGGAGAACAGTTATTAGGGGATTTGGGCGCTAACTCCCAAAACGACCGTCCGGGTGGTTACATTCTCCCCCTCTTAAGAAAATCGTTCGTCCTCGAATGAGTTTAGAGACATACCTGAAGCTGTGAAAAGGTGAGGGTACTGACTCCGCATATCCTTCTCAGTCTCCCAAGTCGCCTCCTCGACCGGATGACCCCTCCATTGAACCTTGACTGAGGCAATATTCTTCGACCTGAGCCTTCTGACCTGTCTGTCCAATATAGCTACAGGCTCCTCAACATATGATAATCCTTGTCCAAATGGACTGAGCTGAAATCCGAAACATGAGTCGGATCACCGTGATACTTCCGAAGCATGCAAACGTGGAATACAGGATGAACTCCTGCTAGGTTCGGAGGCAAAGACAACTCATAAGCGACCTCCCTAACCCGCTACAACACCTCAAAAGGGCCAATGAACCTCGAAATCAGCTTACCCTTCTTCCCGAATCTCATGACGCCCTTCATAGGCGATACCCAAAGAAAAAACCGATCACCAGCCATAAATGCTAAGTCACGAACCTTCCGTTCCGCATAACTCTTCTGCCTGGACTGAGCTATACGAAGTCTCTCCTGAATCACCTTCACCTTGTCCAGGGCTTCCTGAACCAAGTCTGTACCCAACAATTGGGCCTCGCCCGGCTCAAACCATCCCACTGGAGACCTGTACTACCTACCATACAAAGCCTCATACGGCACCATCTGAATGCTGGACTGGTAGCTGTTATTATAAGCAAACTCTGCAACAGGCAAGTATAGATCCCATGACCCTCAAAAATCTATCACATAGGCACGGAGCATATCCTCGAGAATCTGAATCGTGCGCTCGGACTGCCCGTCCGTCTGAGGGTGAAAAGTTGTACTCAACTCTACCCTCGTGCCTAAGTCCTGCTGAACGGCTCTCCAGAACCGTGAAGTGAACTATGTACCTCTGTCTGAAATTATAGATACTAGGATATTGTGGAGGCGAACAATCTCTCTGATATAAATCTCAGCCAACCTCTCAGATGAATATTTAGTCAGCACTAGAATGTAATGGGCTGATTTGGTCAGCCGATCCACAATCACCCAAATAGCATCATGCTTCCTCAAAGTTCGAGGAAGTCCAACCACAAAGTCCATGATGATCCGCTCCCACTTCTACTCTGGAAGCTCAATCTGCTAAAGTAACCCTCCCGGTCTCTGATGCTCACATTTGACTTGCTGACAGTTGAGACATTTGGCTACAAACTCCACTATATCCTTCTTCATCCTTCGCCACAAATAGTGGTGTCTCAGATCCTGGTACATCGTCGCGGTACCCGGATGGATGGAATACTGTGAACTATGGGCCTTTTCAAGAATCAACTCCCGAAGCCCATCTACATTGGGCACACAAATACGGCCTTGCATCCACATCACACCATCATCACCTATGGTCACATCCCTGGCATCACCCCGCCGAACTCTATTTTGAAGGACCAGAAGGTGGGGATCATCATACTGGCGCTCTCGAATGCGGTCATAAAGAGAAGACCGAGCCACCACACAAGCTAAAACTCGACAAGGCTCCGAAAGGCTCAACCTCACGAACTGACTGGTTAAGGATGGAATATCTAAGGCTAAGGGCCTCTCAACTACCGGAAGATATGCCAAACTCCGCAAACTCTCTGCCCGGTGACTCAAGGCGTCGGCCACCATATTGGCCTTCCCCAGATGGTATAATATAGTGATGTCATAGTCCTTTAGCAACTCCAACCACCTACACTGGCGCAAATTCAGATCCTTCTGCCTGAATATGTGCTGTAAACTCCGGTGATCCGTGAATATCTCATAGGGAACACCATATAAATAATGACGCCATATCTTTAGGGCGTGAACAATCGCTGCCAACTCGAGATCCTGAACATGGTAGTTTTTCTCATGTACCTTCAACTGTCTGGACGCATAGGCAATGACCCTACCGTTCTGCATCAACACTGCTCCCAGGCCAATCCTCGAAGCATCACAATAGACTGTATAGGACCCTGAACCTGTGGGAAATACTATCACTGGAGCTGTAGTCATGGTTTTCTTGAGCTTCTGAAAGATCTCCTCGCACTCCTCAGTCCATATAAAAGGTGCACCCTTCTGGGTTAGTCTAGTCATGGGCACTGAAATGGATGAAAATCCCTCCACAAAACGGCGATAATAACCATCCAAACCAATGAAACTGCGGATCTCAGTAGTTGAAGATGGTCTAAGCCAACTTTGCACTGCCTCAACCTTCTTCGGATCTACCTGATCCCATCCGAAGATACCACATTGTCACGACCTGAAATCCTACCTTCAGGCCGTGATGGCGCCTAACGTTGCACCTGCTAGGCAAGCCAACGTGTTAACTGAATTGATTTATTAACAAGTGAAAATAACAAACACTGACTAGATAATTGAGATAAAGTAAGGAAGCATTAACAAAAATCTAAATAACAATAGTTAATAATGAAGAAATCCCTTTAAGTACAAAACCTAGAAATGGAGTCACAACCTCACGAACCAGTCTAAGATTAGCTAAAAAGAACAGTTTGAAATAAAATGATATATCTGTCTGGAAACACATAAATGACAGAATGAAAGATAGACAGCGACACCGAGATCCACGAACGCCTGCGAAACTTCCTCGGTGTCGTCTGAAATAAACTGAAGAACACTCCCCCTAACGATGTCCACTGGGTCCGGCTGCGTAATCTGCACAACATAGAGAAGTGAAGGTGTAGCATCAGTACAACCGACCCCATGTACTGAGTAAGTGCCGAGCCTAACCTCGGTGAAGTAGTGACGATGCTAGGACATGACAACAAATTGTACCTGTGCAGTTCAATAGTATAGCAGAAAATAAACAAGAATACAGTTACAGGGAAGAACATGTTGGGGATATGAGGGGAAACACTTGCTAAAATAGTAGATTAAGTACGGACGGGAATGTAGAAGTAGAACATGAAACAACAACCCGAAACAAGTAAGATAGACAGGAGAAGGCACGTCATGACCCCTAGTGCATAGCCTCAAAATCACACGGCACGTAATGTCCCCTCGTGCATAAATAATAATCAATCGGCACGGAATGTCCCCTCGTGCATAAATAATAATCATCGGCACGAAATGTTCCCTCGTTCATAAATAATAATCATCGGCACAGAATGTTCCCTCGTGCATAAATAATAATCACTCGACACAGAATATTCACTCGTGCATAAATAATAATCATCGGCACAGAATGTTCCCTCTTGCATAAATAATAATCACTCGGCACAGAATGTTCCCTCGTGCATAAATAATAATCATCGGCACGGAATGTTCTCTCATGCATAAATAATAATCACTCGGCACGGAATGTTCTCACGTGCATGATGAGTATAAAAACAACAATTGATATGAAAGTTTAACAATACAACATTTCAAATGTACAGAAATAATCAACAAAATTCTTTTGTCCCGGCAAGGGACTCAACTATAACCAATCTCACTCAGAAGTATAATATCAACAGTAAAACCCTCAACCGAACACATAATCAAGAACGTTCTACGTCATGAAGTAACCTCAAGGTACCACTTCCAAGGTTCCCAATAATTCACAACAAGGAGAATATCAAAGAACATTAAATAACTCATCAAAATTCGACTCACGGGCATCTTAACCACAACATATAGGTACCTGTCACCTCACCTATACGTTGTACATGAATTACACATAGAAAATAAGACTCTATACATGTTCCCTCAAGCTAAGGTTAAGCCAAACACTTACCTCGGCTCCAAGAATGCAAGTCAAGCCTCAATCACGACCTTTCCTCTTGAATCCGACTCTGAAATGATAATATCTAGACGTAACTGACTTAATAACATCAATAATTAATAAATAACTCAGTCCCAAAGCTTAATTATACATTTTCCATAATTCTTCCAAAAATACCAAAATTCGACCCCGGGCCCGCTTGGTCCAAACTCGAGGTTCGGACCAAAACCCGATAACCCATTCCCCCAAGAGCCCGAATATACAATTTGTTTTGAAATCCGACCCCAAAATGAGGTTGAATTCCCCAAAATTTCAAAAGCCCTAACTCTACCCAAAACCCCCAATTTCTACCTTTGATTTCATGTTTTTAGACCTAGAATCTAGTGATTGATGAAGGAAAATGGAAGAAATTAGAGTTAGGAACACTTACCTATGAAGCTATGGTGGAATGGTCTCCTAAGAATCGCCCAAGAAGAGTGGAGAAGAAGAAAATGGTGAAATGATGTGAAAATTCCGTAACGGTATTCTGTTTTTGAACATTAAAATCACTGGGTGAATTTGGCTATCGCGATAGTGACAGGTGTCATGCGATCGCGGAGAGTACTGGACATTAGACTTACGCGATCGTGAAGTGAAAGCTGCGATTGCAGAGAGACCGGACGTGGACCCATGCGATCGCGGAAAAAAGCTCGCATTCGCACAGAACAAATTACCACCCCCAGCCCCTAATACATCGCAATAGCATGAATTTCTTCGCGATCGCGGAGAATGAAATAACTGAACACCAGAAACAACCCAAAAACCAGATTTTCTAACTCCTTTGCACCCCCACACCTACCCGAAACTCACCTGAGCCCTCGGGGCTCAAAACCAAATATACACACGCCTTCAAAATCATCCTACGAACTTATTCGAGTAATTAAAAAACTAAAATAACATCAAAAACATTGAATTAAACTCAAAAATTCATAGAATTTCCTCAAACTTCATAAACTATCAAAATTTCAATTTTTTATCTGAAACACGTCAAACCAAGTCTGTTTCTTACCAAATTTTACAGATAACTCACATAACAAATGAACTTGTTCCGGGCTCTGGAACCATAATACGGGCTCGGTAACACAGATTTCACATCAAAGTTCATTTTCACAAGACTTTATTATTTTCAGAAAACAATTTTCTTTAAAACTTCATTTCTCGGACTTGGGACCTCAAAATTCGATTCCGGGCATACGCCAAGGTCCCATATTTTCTTACGGACCCTCCGGGACCGTCAAATCACTGGTCCGGGTCCGTATACCAAAAATGTTTACCAAAGTCGACTTTATTTAATTAATTATCATAAATTCAACTATTTAACACATTTCCACATAAAGGCTTCCCAGCTACGCGCCCGGGCTGTGCATGCGCATCGAGGTGAGATTAACGGAGGCTTTCGGGGCCTCAAAACACTATTTTTGCTAAATTTACAGTGGATGACCTTTAGGGTCATCACAATCTCCACCTATAAAACAAGCGTTCGTCCTTGAATGGACATAGAAAGGTACCTGAATCGGGGAAAAGGTGGGGATATCGGCTCCGCATATCGGACTCGAACTCCCAAGTAGCTGCCTCAATAGGCTGACCTCTCCACTAAACACGAATCGAAGGATAACTCTTCGATCTCAACCGTCGCACATTCCGGTCTAATATGGCTATCGGCTCCTCCTCATAAGACAAATCCTTGTCCAACTGGACACCATTGAAGTAAAGTACATCATATGGATCCGCAATGTACCTCCGGAGCATAGATACATGAAATACCGGATGCACGACTGACAAACTAGGTGGCAAGGCAAGTCTGTAGGCCACCTCCCCTACCTTGTCCAGAATCTCAAATGGACCAATGTAGCTAGGGCTCAACTTGCCCTTTTTTTCCGAATCTCGTCACGCCCTTCATGGGCGACACCCGAAAAAATACCCGGCCGCCTATCATAAATGCCAAATATCGAACCCTACGAGCCGCATAAGTCTTCTGCCTTGATTGAGCTGTACGAAGTCTATCCTGAATGATCTTCACCTTGTCCAAGGCATCCTGGATTAACTCAGAACCCATCTAGCCTCTCTCGGCTCAAACCATACGACTGGAGACCAACACCTCTTACCATGCAACGCCTCATAGGAGCCATCTGAATGCTCGACTGATAGCTGTTGTTGTAGGCAAACTCAGCTAAAGGCAAGAACTGGTCCCATGAACCACCAAAGTCAATGACAGAAGCTCGCAACACATCCTCCAAAATTTGTATAGTACACTCAAACTGCCCGTCCGTCTGAGGATGAAATGTTGTGCTCAAATCAATCTGTGTGCCCAACTCTCATTGAAATACTCTCCAGAAATGGGAGGTAAACTGAGTACCTCTGTCAAATATAATGGATATGGGTACACCATGCAGTCTAACAATCTCTCTCATATAGATCCTTGCCAACTTCTCTGCTGAGTACGAAACTGATACTGGGATGAAGTGCACTGACTTGGTCAGTCTATCCACAACGACCCATACTGCATCAAACATCCTCTGAGTCCGTGGGAGTCCATCTACAAAGTCCATGGTGTTAGGCTCCCACTTCCACTCGGGAAGCTGAATCTGCTGCATCAAACCACCGGGTCTCTAGTGCTCGTACTTAACCTGTTGACAGTTCAAGCACCGAGCTACATAAGCCACAATATCCTTCTTCATCCTCCACCACCAATAATGGTACCGCAAGTCCTGGTACATCTTTGCGACGCCCGGATGAATAGAATATCAGGAACTATGGGCCTCCTGAAGTATTAACTCACGAATACCATCCACATCAGGTACACAAATACGACCCTGCAGCCTCAAAAATCCCTCATCATCAACCGTAACCTGTTTGGCATCTCTGTGCCTGACTCTATCTCTAAGAACACATAAATGGAGATCATCACACTGCCTTCCAGTCTCAGAAACCTCCAATCTCACAAATCGGTTGGCTAAATCCTGGACATCAAAAGGAAGAGGTCGCTCTCTGACTGATAAATAGGCAAGACTACCCATATTGGCTGACTTCCGGCTCAAAGCATCGGCCACCACATTGGCCTTCCCCGGATGATAAAGAATGGTAATATCATAATCCTTCAGAAACTCTAACCATCTCCTCTGCCTCATGTTCATTTCATTCTGTTTGAACAGATACTGTAAGCTCTTATGATCCGTGAACACCTCACATGGCACACCATACAAATAATGTCTCCAAATCTTCAATGCATGCACAATAGCTGCTAACTCCAAGTCATGAACTGGATAGATATTCTCATGAACCTTCAACTGACGAGAAGCATAGGCTATAACCTTGCCATCCTGCATCAACACTACACCAAGCCCAACCCGTGAAGCATCACAATACACGGTATATGATCCTGAACATGTGGGAAAAACTAACAATGGTGTCGTGGTCAAGGCTGTCTTGAGTTTCTGAAAGCTAGCCTCGCACTTATCGACTGCGAGAGTATAGCAATATATCATCAATGAAAACAATAACAAACGAGTCAAAATAAGGCCTGAAGGCTCGGTTCATCAACTCCATAAATGCAGCGGGGGAATTTGTCAGCCCAAATAACATCACTAAGAACTCATAATGCCCATAACGAATGCAAAAGGCTGTCTTAGGGACATCAGACGCCCTAATCCTCAACTGACGGTAACCAGATCTCAAGTCAATCTTGGAAAACAATGAAGCACCCTGAAGCTGGTCGAATAAATCATCAATCCTCGGCGAAGGGTACTTATTCTTAATAGTAACCTTGTTCAACTGCCGCTAGTCAATGCACATCCTCATCGAGCCATCTTTCTTCTTGATAAACAATACTGGGGCACCCCATGGAGAAACACTAGGCCTAATGAATCCTTTATCGAACAAATCTTGCAACTGATCCTTCAACTCTGGCGGGGCCATACGATACAACGGAGTAGAAATAGGCTGGGTGCCTTGAGCTAACTCAATACAAAAATCAATATCCCTGTCAGGTGGCATACCCAGCAGGTCAGCAGGGAATACCTCTGGAAACTCACGAACCACGGGCACAGACTCCAACGGAAGGAACCTCGGTGCTAGAATCACGAACATAGGTCAGATAGGCCAAACAACCCTTCTCGACTATGTGCCGAGCCTTTATATAAGAAATAACTCTACCAGAAGAATGACTAAGAGTCCCCCTCCACTCTAAAGGAGGTACCCCTGGCAAGGCCAAGGTCACTGTCTTGGCATGGCAGTCCAGAGTAGCATAATAGGGGGATAACCAATCCATCCTCAATATAATATCAAAGTCAACCATATCGAGAAGAAAAAGATCAACCTCAGTCTCCAGACCACCAATAGCTACTAAGAAAGCACGGTAAACTCGATCTACCACTATAGAATCACCCACCGGTGTAGACACATGCACAGCAGTACTCAAGGAATCACGGGGCATACTCAAATAAGGGGAAAAATTCGAAGACACATAGGAGAATGTAGAACCCGGATCAAATAACACCGAAGCCTCTCGGCTGCAAACTGAAACCGTACCTGTAATAACTGCATGAGAAGCCTCAGCATCAGGCCTGGTAGGAAAAGCACAGCACCGGGGTTGAGCCCCTTCAACTTGAACATCTCTGGGTTGACCTACTGCGGCCTGACCTCTACCTCTCGTGGCATGTCCTCCCCTTCTATGAGTCTGACCTCCACCTCTGGCACCCCGACCGCCACCCCTAGCTGGCTTAGGGGATGGGGTGCGACTGATACGGGAACCATGGCACGAGAACCCTGATACTGAGACCCACCAGAACCTCGGGGGAAAAACCTGGAAATATGCCCCAAACCACCGCAAGAATAACAAGGCCTCTGATGATGTGGCCGTTGACTCTGGAACTGGCCTTGTCGACCCTGATAACCACCCTAGAAGCTCTGATGCGAAGGTGCACTGATAGGTGCTGGTGGTGCACTAATAGGAGGTGCCGGTGCACTGTGAGCTACCTGAACTGCCGACTAATATCTGGGAGGATGACCTCTGCCGAAAGAATCCTTGCCCCCAAATGAGGCTCCACTGAATCGACCGAAGTGACGGGGCCTCTTGTCAGCCCCCTGACCACCACCTTGTGACATAATCATCTCAATCCTCCTGGCCACATTGGCCGCATCCTGGAATGAAATATCAGTACCTGACTCCTTGGCCACCATAAAGCATCTGCTGACATAGCTGCTCCCTCAACTGTCGGGGCCACAATGCCCGGCTGAGCTACTCTGGCCGTCTGAGGTGCCGGAGTCTGGAACTGAGAATCTAGCTGCTCTGGCGTGCGAGTAGCAGGAGTCTGGGTCCCTCCCCCAGCCTGGGAGACGGCTGGTGCAGTAGGACGAAGACCGGCCTGAGCCACACTCTGCATGAGTCCCACTGAGCGGACTAGAGCGTCCTGAAGCACCGGGGTGGCAATGAACCCCTCTGGGACTTCAGCTGGTCTAACTGGAATTGTCTGAGAAGGAACCTCACCAGCTAAGTCTACCTGTGGGTCCTCTACTGGGGCTGCTGCCCTGGGCTGAGCCTTTCCCTGCCTCGACCTCTCGTACGGCCTCGGCCTCGGCCCCTTGTAGGAGCTGCAACAAGAGAATCGGGTTGTTGATCAGTAGATGAGGAAGCATGCGTTCTCTCCATCTGCGAGAGAATAGAATCGAAACTCAATTAGCATTTAGAATTCAAATCGCACGACACAAAAGAAGAATAGTGAAGTTATTCCTAAGTTTGCAGCCTCTGTGGATAAGTACAGACGTCTATGTACCGATCCCTCAGACTCTACCAAGTTTGTCCGTGAGTTGTGAGACCTAAGCAACCTAGTGCTCTGATACCAACTTGTCACTACCCGAAATCCCACCTTCAGGTCGTGATGGCGCCTAACGTTGCACCAACTAGGCAAGCCAATGTGTTAACTGAATTGATTTATTAACAAGTGAAAATAGCAAACACTGACTAGATAATATAGATAACGTGTGGAAGCATTAACAAAAATCTAAATAACAATAGGTAATAACAAAGAAATACCTTTAAGTACAAAACCTAGAAATGGAGTCACAACCTCACGAACCAGTCTAAGATTTAGCTAAAAACAACAGTTTGAAATAAAATGATATATCTGTCTGGAAACACATAAATGACAGAATGAAAGATAGACAGTGGCGCCGAGATCCACGAATGCTTGCGGAACTACCTTGGTGTCGTCTGAAACGGATTGAAGGACACTCCCCCTAACGTTTTCCAATGGGTCCAGCTGCGTAATCTGCACAACATAGAGAAGTACAAGTGTAACATCACTACAACCGACCCCATGTATTGAGTAAGTGTGGAGCCTAACCTCGGCGAAGTAGTGACGAGGCTAGGACACGATAACAATTTGTACCTATGCAGTTCAATAGTATAGCAGAAAATAAACAAGAATACAGTTACGGGGAAGAACATGTTAGGGATATGAGGGGCAACACTTGCTAAAACAGTATAATCAAGTACTAACGGGAATGTAGAAGTAAAACAGGAAACAAATACCCGAAACAAGTAAGATAGACAGGAGAAGGCGCGGCATGACCCCTCGTGCATAGCCTCAAAATCACACGGCACGTAATGTCCCCTCGTGCATAAATAATAATCAATCGGCACGAAATGTCCCCTCGTGCATAAAAAATAATCATCGGCACGAAATGTTCCCTCGTTCATAAATAATAATCATCGGCACAGAATGTTCCCTCGTGCATAAATAATAATCACTCGACACGGAATGTTCACTCGTGCATAAATAATAACCATCGGCACAGAATGTTCCCTCGTGCATAAATAATAATCACTCGGCACAGAATGTTCCCTCGTGCATAAATAATAATCACTCGGCACAGAATGTTCCCTCGTGCATAAATAATAATCATCGGCACGGAATGTTCTCTCATGCATAAATAATAATCACTCGGCACGGAATGTTCTCACGTGCATGATGAGTATAAAAACAACAATTGATATGAAAGTTTAACAATACAACATTTCAAATGTACAGAAATAATCAACAAAATTCTTTTGTCCCGGCAAGGGACTCAACTATAACCAATCTCACTCAGAAGTATAATATCAACAGTAAAACCCTCAACCGAACACATAATCAAGAACGTTCTACGTCATGAAGTAACCTCAAGGTACCACTTCCAAGGTTCCCAATAATTCACAACAAGGAGAATGTCCCCTCGTGCATAAATAATAATGACTCGGCACAGAATGTCCCCTCGTGCATAAATAATAATGACATGGCACAGAATGTCCCCTCGTGCATAAATAATAATCAATCGGCACGGAATGTCCCCTCGTGCATAAAGAATAATCATCGACACAGAATGTTCCCTCGTGCATAAATAATAATCATCGGCACGGAATGTTCCCTCGTGCATAAATAATAATCACTCGGCAATCGGCATGAAACGTTCCCTCGTGCATATAATAATCACTCGGCACGGAATGTTCCGTCGTGCATGATGAGTATAAAAACAACAATTGATATGAAAATTTAACAATACAACATTAAATAATCAACAAAATTCTTTTGTCCCGGCAAGGGACTTAGCTATAACCAATCTCACTCAGAAGTATAATATCAACAGAAAAACCCTCAACCGAACACATAATCAAGAACTTTCTATGTCATGAAATAACCTCAAGGTACCACTTCCAAGGTTCCCAATAATTTACAACTCGGAGAATATCAAAGAACATTAAATAACTCATCCAAATTCGACTCACGGTCATGCTTGAACGCAACATATAGGTACGCATCACCTCACCTATACGTTGGACATGAATTACACATAGCAAATAAGACTCTATACCTATTCCCTCAAGCTAAGGTTAGGCCAAACACTTAACTCGGCTCCAAGAATGCAAGTCAAGCCTCAATCGCGGCCTTTCCTCTTGAATCCGACTCCGAAATGATAATATCTAGACATAATTGACTTAATAACATCACTAATAAATCAATAACTCAGTCCCAAAGCCTAATTATACATTTCCCATAATTCTTCCAAAAATACCAAAATTCGACCCCGAGTCTGCTTGGTCTCAACTTGAGGTTCGGACCAAAACCCGATAACCCATTCCCCCACGAGCCCGAATATACAATTTGTTTTTAAATCTGACCCAAAAATGAGGTTGAATTCCCCAAAATTTCCAAAGACCTAACTCAACCCAAAACCCCAATTTCTACCTTTGATTTCATGTTTTAGACCTAGAATCTAGTGATTGATGAAGGAAAATGGAAAAAATTAGAGTTAAGAACACTTACCTATGAAGCTATGGTGGAATGGTCTCCTAAGAATTGCCCAAGAAGAGTGGAGAAGAAGAAAATGGTGAAAGGATGTGAAAATCCCGTAATGGTATTCTATTTTTGAACATTAAAATCACTGGGAAAATTTGGCTATCGCGATCGCGACAGGTGCCCTGCGATCGCGGAGAGTACTGAACATTAGACTTACACGATCGCTAAGTGAAAGCTGCGATCGCAGAGAGACCGGACGTGGACCCACGCAATCGCAGACAAAAGCTCACGTTCGCACAGAAGAAATTATCACCCCCAGCCCCTAATACATCGCGATCGCATCAATTTCTTCGCGATCGCGGAGAATGAAATCACTGAACACCAGAAACAGTCCAAAAACCAGATTTGTTCAACTCCTTTGCACCCCGACACCTACCCGAAACTCACCCGAGCCATCGGGGCTCAAAACCAAATATACACACGCCTTCGAAATCATCCTACGAACTTATTCGAGTAAGTAAACCACTAAAATAACATTACAAACAATGAATTAAACTCAAAAGTACATAGAATTTTCTCAAACTTCATAAACTATCAAATTTTCCATTTTTGATCCAAAACATATCAAACCAAGTTCGTTTCTTACCAAATTTTACAAATAACTCACATAACACATATTGAACCTGTTACGGGCTCCGGAACCATAATACGGACTCGGTAACACAAATTTCACATCAAAGTTCATTTTCAAAAATCTTCATTATTTTCAGAAAACAATTTTCTTTAAAAATTCATTTCTCGGACTTGGGACCTCGGAATTCGATTCCGGGCATACGCCCAGGTCCTATATTTTCCTACGGATCCTCCGGGACCGTCAAATCACGTGTCCGGGTCTGTTTACAAAAAATGTTGACCAAAGTCAACTTTATTCAATTAATTATCATAAATTCAATTGTTTAACACATTTCCACATAAAGGCTTCCCGGCTACGCGCTCGGGCTGTGCACGCACATCGAGGTGAGATTAACAGAGGCTTTCAGGGCATTGGAACAAGTTTTTGCTAAATTTACACAGGATGACCTTTTGGGTCATCACAATCTCCACCTCTAAAACAACCGTTTGTCCTCGAACGGACATAGAAAGGTACCTGAAACGGGAAAAATGTGGGCATATTGGCTCCGCATATCGAACTCGGACTCCTAAGTAGCTACCTCAACAGGCTGACCTCTCCACTGAACACGAACCGAAGGATAACTCTTCGATCTCAACCGTCGCACATGCCGGTCTAATACCGCTACCGGCTTCTCCTCATAAGACAAATCCTTTGTCCAACTGGACACCACTGAATTCAAGTACATGAGATGGATCCGCAATATACCTCCGGAGCAAAGATACGTGAAATACCGGATGCACAGCTGGCAAACTAGGTGGCAAGGCAAGTCTGTAGGCCACCTCTCCTACCCTATCCAGAATCTCAAATGGACCAATGTACCTAGGGCTCAACTTTCCCTTCTTCCCGAACCTCATCACGCCCTTCATGGGTGACACCCGAAGAAATACCCGATCTCCTATCATAAATTCCAAATCTCGAACTCTGCGATCCGCATAACTCTTCTGCTTGGACTGAATTGTACGAAGTCTATCCTGAAAGATTTTCACCTTGTCCAAGGCATCCTGGACTAACTCAGAACGCAACAATCTAGCCTCTCCCAGCTCAAACCATCTGACTGGAGACCAACACCTCTTACCATACAACGCCTCATACGGAGCCATCTGAATGCTCGACTGATAGATGTTGTTGTACGCAAACTCAGCTAAAGGCAAGAACTGGTCCCATGAACCACCGAAGTCAATGACACAAGATCGCAACATATCCTCCAAAATCTGAATAGTACGCTTGGACTGCATGTCCGTCTGAGGATCAAATGTTGTGTTCAAATCAATCTGTGTGCCCAACTGTCACTGAAATACGCTCTAGAAATGGGATGTAAACTGAGTAGCTCGGTCAAATATAATGGATATGGGTACACCATGCAACCTAACAATCTCTATCTATAAATCCTTCCCAACTTCTCTGCTGAGTACGAAACTGATACTGGGATGAAGTGCGCTGACTTGGTCAGTCTATCCACAACGACCCATACTGCATCAAACATCCTCCGAGTCTGTGGGAGTACATCTACAAAGTCCATGATGATACGCTCCCACTTCCACTCGGGAAGCTGAATCTGCTGCATCAAACCACCGGGTCTCTGGTGCTCGTACTTAACCTGCTTATAGTTTAAGCACCGAGCTACATAAGCCACAATATCCTTATTCATCCTCCTCCACTAATAATGCTGCCGCAAGTCCTAGTACATCTTTGCGGCTCCCGAATGAATAGAATACCGGGAACTATGGGCCTCCTGAAGTATTAACTCACGAATACCATCCACATCAGGTACACAAATACGACCCTGCAGCCTCAAAACTCCATCATCATCAACCGTAACCTGTTTGGCAGCTCCATGCATGACTCTAACTCTAATAACACATAAATGGCAATCATCATACTGCCTGGCCCTTTACGGTCATACAATGAAGAACGGGCCACGGTATGGGCCAAAACACTGCCAGTCTCAGAAACCTCCAACCTGACAAATCGGTTGGCTAAAGCCTGAACATCCAAAGCAAGAGGTCGCTCTCCGACTGATAAATAGGCAAGACTACCCATATTGGCTGACTTCCGGCTCAAAGGATTGGCCACCATATTGGCCTTCCCCGGATGATAAAGAATGGTAATATCATAATCCTTCAGCAACTCTAACCATCTTCTCTGCGTCATGTTCAACTCCTTTTGTTTGAACAGATACTGTAAGATCTTATGATCCGTGAAAACCTCACATGGCACACCATACAAATAATGCCTCCAAATCTTCAATGCATGCACAATAGCTGCTAACTCCAAGTCATGAACTGGATAGATCTTCTCATGAACGTTCAACTGACGAGAAGCATAGGCTATAACCTTGCTATCCTGCATCAACACTGCACCAAGCCTAACCCGTGAAGCATCAGAATACACGGTATACGGTCCTGAACCTGTGGGCAAAACTAACAATGGTGTCATGGTCAAGGCTGTCTTGAGCTTCCGAAAGCTCGCTTCGCACTCATCAGACCACCTGAACTGAGCACTCTTCTAAGTCAACCTGTTCATCAAGGCTATAATGGATGAAAATCCCTCCACAAATCGACGATAATAACTTGCTAAGCCCAGGAAACTCCGGATCTCAGTGGTTGAGGTGGGTCTAGGCATAATCTCTGACTGCTAAAATCTTCTTGGGATCTACCTGAACACCCTCTAACGATACC
This sequence comes from Nicotiana knightiana, assembly GCA_005239525.1. NCBI lineage: Eukaryota > Viridiplantae > Streptophyta > Magnoliopsida > Solanales > Solanaceae > Nicotiana > Nicotiana knightiana. The sequence goes on from ML398246.1 coordinate 39,934, forward strand.
ACATGGCCTAGAAATGCAACTGAACTCAACCAGAACTCAAACTTGGAAAATTTGGCATACAACTAACTATCCCTCAAAGTCTGGAGGACGACTCTAAGGTACTGCTCATGCTCCTCTCGGCTGAGAGAGTGTATCAATATATCATTAATGAAAAAATAACGAACGAGTCAAAATAAGGCATGAACGCTCGGTTCATCAACTCCATAAAAGCAGCGGGGGCATTTGTCAGCCCAAATGACATCACCAAGAACTCATAATGCCCATAACTACTACGAAAGGCTGTCTTAGGGACATCAGATGCCCTAATCCTCAGCTGATGGTAACCAGATCTCAAGTCAATCTTGGAAAACACTAAAGCACCTTGAAGCTGGTCGAATAAATCATCAATCCTCAGCAAAGGGTACTTATTCTTAATAGTAACCTTGTTCAACTGCCGGTAGTCAATGCACATCCTCATCAAGCCATCTTTCTTCTTGACAAACAGTACTGGGGTACCCCACGGAGAAACACTAGGCCTAATGAAGCCTTTATCCAACAAATCTTGCAACTGATCCTTCAACTCCTTCAACTCTGGCGGGGTCATACGATACGGCGGAGTAGAAATAGGCTGGGTGCCCTGAGGTAACTCAATACAAAAATCAATATCCCTATCAGGTAGCAAACCCAGCAGCTTAGTAAGGAATACCTCTGGAAACTCACGAACCACGGGCACAGACTCCACGGGAAGGAACTTTCGGCGCTAGAATCACAAACATAGACCAGATAGGCCAAACAACTCTTCTCGACCATGTGCCGAGCCTTCATATAAGAAATAACTCTACCAGAAGAATGACTAGGAGTCCCCCCCACTCCAAACGACGTACCCCTGGCAAGGCCAAGGTCACTGTCTTGGCATGACAGTCCAGAATAGAGTAATAGGAGGATAACCAATCCATCCCCAATATATTATCAAAGTCAACCATATCGAGAAGCAAAAGATCAACCTGAGTCTCCAGACCACCAATAACTACTAGGAAAGCACGGTAGACTCGATCTACCACTATAGAATCAACCACTGGTGTAGACACATGCACATCAGTACTCAAGGAATCACGGGGCATACTCAAATAAGGGGCAAAATATGAAGACACGTAGGAGAATGTAGAACTCGGATCAATAACACCGAAGCCTCTCGACTGCAAACTGAGACCGTACCTGTAATAATTGTATCAGAAGCCTCAGCATCATGCCTGGCAGGAAAAGCAAAGTACCGAGGCTGAGCCCCTCCAACCTGAACATCTCTAGGTCAACCTACTGCGGCCTGACCTCTACCTCTCATGGCATGTCCTCCACCTCTATGAGTCTGACCTCCACCTCTGGCATCCCGACCACCACTCCTAGTTGGCTGAGGGGGTGGGGGTGCGCCTGATGCGGGAACCATGGCATAGGAACCTTGGTACTGAGACCCACCAGAACCTCGGGGGAAAAACCTGGAAATATGCCCCAAACCACCGCAAGAATAACAAGGCCTCTGATGATGTGGCTGTTGACTCTAGAACTTGCCATGTCGACCCAGATAACCACCCTGGAAGCTCTGAATCAGCAGTGCACTGATAGGTGCTGGTGGTGCACTAATAGGAGCTAGCGGTGCACTGTGAGCTACCTGAAGTGCCGACTGATAGGGTCTGGGAGGATGAGCTCTACCGAAAGAATCCCTGTCCCCAGATGAGGCTCCACTGAATCGACCAAAGTGACGGGGCCTCTTGTCAGCCCCTTGACCACCACCCTATGACAGAATCATCTCAATCCTCCTGGCCACTGATAACTTGGATTTTTGCCTCGTTTTTTGTTCCCTTACACATGATTTTTTGATACAATGGTACACAAAATGGCCCTGAAAGCATATACATTGTGCTTGTTGCAGGATTGAACCAAAAATGAAGGCACTCAGTCTAAAATATGCTCAAAATAGGAGTGAATCCGGCATAAGGATCAAACTCAACAAGGATAATCAAGACAAAGAAGGTCACCACGGCCGCGGTCCACTTTTCGCGGTCCGCGGTGGAATTCCAGTAAGGTCGACAGTGAGTCAAGCATCCACCACGGCCGCGGTCGTAGTTTCGCAAACCGCGGTGGCATTCCAGTGAGGTCGACGACAAGGCAATCATCCACCGCGACTGCGGTTGTAGTTCCGCGGACCGCGGTGGAATTCCAGTGAGCTCTAGAAAAAGGCAAGTCCCCACCGCGGCCGTGGTCCTCATTTCTCGGTCCGCGGTAGAATTCCATTGAGGTCCAAAAATGATACAAGCATTTACCGCGGCCGCGGTCCTCTTTTCACGATACGCGGTCGACCCTTACCAAAAGATCAGCAGCTCAACACCACCATTGTTTTCACGGACCGTTGTCGTGTTTTTGCGGTCCGCGGTGGTCCCGCAGAGGTATTTTTGTCTAAAAATTTGGCAGACTTTAAATAGACTATTTTGTAATTTCATTACAGATCTGCTATTCTTCTATTTTCAGAAGTAGAGAGCTCTTGAATATTTTAGGGTTCTTATTTCTTAAGCTTTGTTCTTGCATGTTTTACATTGAAAACATCAATTTCATTGTTAGGAATCAATTAAATGGGTTATTCTTCTTCTCTATCATTATTTTCATCTTTGATTATGAGTAGCTAGACCCATTAGCTAGGGTTGTGGCTCAACCCTAGTGTGGGTATGTAATGGGGTTTTGAAATTAAGGTTGGGAAATTAATGGGTGTTGGCTATTTAGGCTATTTCAAGGTTTTTATTGCTATAATTAGTGGTTGAAAACACTAATTAACCTTTTCATGACTTGGGTCTTTCTTGAGAAATAAGACTTGAGTCTAGAAATTAGCCTAATAGGAAATTAGGGCATTATCAAGAGATTGGTAGTCCCAATCAAAGGGGTTAAACCCAGAAATGGTAAAACCCTACTTGAGCCCTAGTTAACGGGTTAAACCTCGAGAGAGTAACACCCTACCTAATCATATATTGCTTGATTAATTGGCACCCAATTGGCCTCGAGAGGGGCAATTAGGGTATAATCACTCAAACTACCGAGAGGTATAGAGTGAGCACCTTCGTGCTTTGGTTATAGTTGTATCCCCAGCCAATTCCCCGACCTTAGAATTGAATCCTTTTGTGTACCCACCTAGGCAACGGGCACGACCCTAGTGCCTTTATCAATATTAGAAAACAACAACAAAAACAAAGTTAGTCATTAATTAGCTTACAAACAATAGAACACACTTAGTATAGTTCAACACCAACAAATGATTAGAAGTGCAATTAGAAACACTCGACCCTTCTAAATCACTTATACACTCACTCCCATCTATAGGATCCCTGTGGATTCGATCCCGACCATTCGGGTAAAAGCTACACGACCCTTGCCTTCATACTTATATAGTAGTGTGGGTGAGGCTTCGTCACTTTTTGGCGCCGTTGCCGGGGAGATTTAAAGGTGTGACTATATTTGTGACTAGAAGCGTAGTGTGTTTTTCTTTACTTCTATTTTTAACTTCCTTGTTTTGTGTACTTAGGTACAATGGCCAATCCGCTAGGAAATGTGATTCCGGAGGAGGAGGTTTATGACAATCAAGAAGATGAAATTAATCAAATTCCTCCACAAAGAAGAGGTCGACATGCCAATATACAGGATGATGTCCCAGACCCCCCCCCACCTCCAGCTCCTAGAGCTGCTCCTCAGGTCCTTCCAAACGAGGGGTACGCTAGTGCAATAGTCCCTCCAAGGATTCGAGCGGGGAACTTCCAAATCACAAATGTTATGCTCACTCTCCTAGAGCAAAGAGGATACTTCACCGGAGCCGCCCACCAGAATGCCTATAAGCATCTCAAAGGCTTTGTTGATACATGTTGGGGGAGTAAGCAAACTAATGTGTCTGAGGACGCATTACGGTTACGGTTGTTCCCGTTCTCACTTAGGTGAAAGGCATTGGATTGGCTTGAGCGTCTCCCAAACCATTCTATATCCACCTGGGACGAGCTCGCGGATAAATTTATTGCAAAGTTTTTTTCCCCAAGCCACATGGCAGCCCTTCGAGATGAGATTTTGGCATTCAAACAAGAGCCAAATGAGCCACTACATGAAATATGGGAACGCTATAGAACCATGGTCAAGGAGTGTCCTAACAATGACATGGCCGAGACTATGATACAACAAACATTCTACCAGGGAATCAACACGGTAAATCAATGTGTGGTCAACCAATTGGCCGGTGGTAGTTCTATGAAGTTGACATACCCGGAGGCATGTGAGATTCTTGATGAAATGGCCGACACATCTTCGGCTTGGCAAAGTAGAGAAAATGTGCCCCAAGGGGAAACTGGTGTGAATAGTCTCCACAAGGAACTCCAAGAACAAGGGCAAGAAATTGCCGAGCTCACAACAACCATGAACCAACTTGCTAAAGCCCAACTCCAACAATTGCAAGGGCCGAAGAAAGTAAATGCTATGGAAGGAGTTCATATGCAAGGAAACCAAAGGAGAGCTCGGGGGAATGTTAGGCAAAACCATGGTGATCAAGGTGATGAAGGGACGGGTGGTCATGAACAAGATGAAAGTTATAATGACCAAGATGAGGATGTTATGTATGGATAAAACTACAAAGGGCAAGGTAATACGCAAAACTGGGGGAACCAAAGGCCACGAAACTGGAACAATAACAATGCTAGAAATTGGAGCAATACCAATGATTGTCAATGGAACAACAATAATGACCGACAATGGGGGAACAACAATGAAAGGAATTGGAATGGAAGAAATAACAACAACAATTGGTGAGGTGAAGGTAATCGGGGGTCGGGTTTTCAAAGGCCCCCGATGTACCAACAACCAAGCAACCCCCCTCCATATCAATCTCATGGGCAAAGTTCTTCAAGCTCGGAAATGGGTGGGATCGAAAACATGTTCAAACATATTATGGAGAGAAATGAAGAATCCGATGGCCAGATATCCTCTCACACTACTTCTATCCAAAATCTTGAAGTACAAATGGGCCAGATTTCACATGCCTTAAACACACGCCCGAAGGATGCACTACGGAGTGATACGGTGGTGAACCTCTAGGGTGGGAACAACAACAACACCGGTCATGCTATGGCGGTAACTACTCGGAGTGGAAAAGGTGGTGAAGCAAGTACTTCGGGGCAAAAGAAGGTTGTTGTTGATGATGAAGTTGTACCCCAAGATGAGCTACCAGTTGATGTGGAACAAGCAATGGATGAGCCAATTGAAGGTGAGGTAAGAATTGACATTCATGACAATGGGGAAGATTTGGGTAGAAATGTGAACCCGTCTAGGGAGCACATAATTGACATGCCAGAATCGGTGGCCCCAAAGGCACCATTGCCTACGCCACCTCCTCCCTATCCTCAGAGATTGGCAAAACAGAAGCAAGAGACCCAGTTTAAAAAGTTTTTTGATATGATGAAGAGTCTTACCATAAATGTTCCCTTGGTTGAGGCCTTGGAGAAAATGCCAGGTTACGCTAAGTTCATGAAGGACTTGGTGACTAAAAAACGATCCATAGAGTATGAGACCATTAAGATGACTCACTAAGTGAGTGTTATTGTTCACTCTATGGCACCAAAACTTGAAGATCCGGGTGCCTTCACTATTCCTTGCACAATTGGGAGTGCAGGCTTTGCAAAGGCCCTATGTGATCTTGGGGCAAGCATAAATTTGATGCCATATTCTGTGTTCAAAACTTTGGGGATCAGAAAACCTAGGGAGACCTCTATGCGTTTGCAAATGGCGGATCGATCAATGAAGAGGCCCCTAGGTATTATTTATGATGTCTTAGTGAGAGTGGACAAATTCATATTGCCAGCAGATTTTGTTATCCTCGACTGTGAGGTTGATTTTGAGGTTCCTATTATCTTGGGGAGGCTTTTCCTTGCCACCGGGAAGGCCTTGGTNTCCAACAACACTAAAGTGTGCTCTTTTATGGACCTCGTGTCCGAGGGTATTATTGACGATGCCAGTGTTATGATCCATGTTGATGATCCTGTGGAGTTGGCCTTGTTGAATCATGAGGACTCAGTGGTGGATGGTGTGTTTGAGAGCACCCATGCCCTTCAAGGCATGGGGTATTATTCTTATGCTCCCATAAAATTGTCATTGGACTTGGACAACAGGAAGACCCCACCAACAAAGCCATCCATTGAAGAACCTCCGAATCTGGAGTTGAAGCCACATCCTTCCTACCTCAGGTATGAATACCTTGGTCCCTCTTGTACTTTATCAGTTATTCTTTCCTCTTGCCTAACCCAATTGCAGGTTGACTCAACTTTAAATGTGCTAAGAGGAGGAAGAAAGCAATCGGTTGGACCTTGGCTGATATTCGAGTTATTAGCCCCGTCTTTTGCATGCATAAGATCATATTGGAGGATGGTGCCAAACCCTCCGTCGAACATCAAAGAAGACTCAATGAAGCTATTCAAGATATGGTGAAAAAGGAGATCATAAAATGGCTTGATGGGGGTGTGGTCTATCCAATTTCGGATAGTGCTTGGACTTCTCCGGTCCAATGTGTTCCGAAAAAGGGTGGACTGACAGTGATAAAAAATGATAAAAATGAGCTCATTCCTACAAGAACGGTTACCGGATGGCGGGTGTTCATGGACTACCGCAAGCTCAACATGGTAACCTAAAAAGACCATTTTCCTTTACCATTCTTGGATCAAATGTTGGATAGGCTCGCAGGTCGAGCTTTTTATTGTTTCCTTGACGGGTATTCTGGATATAATCAATTTTGATAGACCCGGAGGATCAAGAGAAGACCGCCTTCACTTACCCATATGGCACTTTTGCTTTTGATCAAATGCCATTCGGACTTTGTAATGCCCCAACCACTTTCCAAAGATGTATGATGGCAATCTTCACCGACATGGTGGAGGACTTTCTAGAAGTATTTATGGACGAATTTACTGTCATCGGGGATTCTTTCGACGAATGCTTGAGTCATCTTGATAGAGTCCTTTCTCTGTGTGAACAAACGAATTTGGTCTTGAATTGGGAAAAATGCCACTTTATGGTAGAGGAAGGAATCATTTTGGGCCATAAGATTTCAAATAATGGCATTGAGGTTGATAAGGCAAAGATCGAGGTTATTTCAAAATTGCCACCACCTATTTCAGTGAGAGGAGTCCGTAGCTTTCTTAGCCATGCCGGTTTTTACTGGAGGTTTATCAAAGATTTCTCTAAGGTGGTGAATCCATTATGCAAGCTGTTAGAGAAGGATGCCAAATTCAGTTTTGATGAGGATTGTATGCAAGCTTTTGAACTCTTAAAACACAAGCTCACTACCACTCCCATTATCACAGTTCCGGATTGGAGTGCACCATTTGAGCTTATGTGTGATGCAAGCGATGTTGATGTGGCTGATGTGCTTGGGAAAAGGGTGAACAAAGTGTTTCATCCAATCTACTATGCCAGCAAGATAATGAATTCTGGTCAAATGAACTACACAATCACGGAGAAGGAACTTCTAGCTATAGTCCTTGCCATGGAAAAATTTTGAGCTTATTTGATGGGTGCCAAAGTCATAGTTCACACTGACCATGCGACACTCCGGTACCTCATGACCAAGAAGGATTCCAAGGCAAGACTTATGAGATGGGTTTTGTTATTACAAGAGTTTGATTTAGAGATAGTGGACCGAAGAGGGAGTGAGAATCAAGTAGCCGATCATTTGTCCCGGTTGGAGGAGCAAGGATGTCCTTGTGACGGACTTGAGATCAATGATAATTTCCCGGATGAACAACTCCTTTCAATGTCAATGAGAGAAATGACATGGTTTGCGGATATTGCTAATTTCCTTGTCACCGGAGTTGTCCCCTGTGAGCTCTCTTCTAACCAAAGGAAGAAGCTTCGAAGGGATAGCTTGGATTTCTATTGGGACGAGCCTTATTTATTCAAGATTTGCACCGATGGGGTAATCCGGTGATGTGTACCGGAGGAAGAGCAACTAGCTATCCTTGAGTCTTGCCACTCCTCGCCGTATGGTGGTCATCACGAAGGGGTGAGAACTGCTTCTAAAGTGCTTAGTTGTGGTTTCTTTTGGCCCACTTTGTATAAGTATGCTAGTGACCTAGTGAAGAGGTGTGATGAATGCCAAAGAGCCGGGGGAATTTCCAAAAAGGATGAGATGCCTTTAAATTCGATTCTTGAGGTAGATATCTTTGATGTTTGGGGCATTGACTTCATGCGGCCATTCGTGAGTTCATGTGGGAACACGTACATCTTGGTTGTGGTTGATTATGTGTCAAAATGGGTGGAGGCCATAGCCTTACCAAACTATGAGGCGCGGAGTGTGATAGCCTTTCTCAAGAAAAATATCTTTACTAGGTTTGGCACTCCACGAGCCATCATCAGTGACGGTGGGTCACATTTTTGCAACAAAGCCTTTGACTCCTTGCTTTCTAAGTATGGGGTCAATCATAAAGTCACTACCCCGTACCACCCTCAGGCTAGTGGCCAAGTTGAAGTGTCTGACAGAGAGATAAAGAGCATATTATCCAAAACGATCAATGCCAATAGGACCGACTGTGCTAAGAAATTAGATGATGCTCTTTGGGCTTACTGGACCGCCTACAAGACCCCAATTGGGATGTCCCCATATCTCTTGGTCATTGGAAAAGCATGCCACCTTCCGGTGGAATTGGAGGACAAGTCTATGTGAGCCTTGAAAAAGTTGAACTTGGAATCGGATGTAGCTGCAAATCTTCGAGAGGAGCAATTGAATGAGTTGGATGAGTTTAGATTCCATGCGTACTCCAATTCTTCCTTGTACAAGGACAAAATGAAGTACCTACATGACAAATATGCTCTAGGTAAAGAGTTCAAGGTTTGTGATTTGGTCTTACTGTTCAATTCTAGGTTGAGGCTATTTCCCAGAAAACTCAAGTCAAAGTGGAGTGGGCCTTTTGAAGTGGTATTTTTTACTCCATTTGGGGCTCTTGACCTTAAGAACAAAAGTGGTGAAGTCTTCAGAATAAATGGTCACCGGGTAAAATACTATCTTGGAAAAGTTGATGACAGCACGTGGTGGCACTTCTTCATCTCAAATGATCCCGGTAAAATGTGTCGTGCCACGACGTTAAATCAGGCGCTTCTTGGGAGGCAACCCATGTGTCTTTACTTTCATTTCTTTTTTTTTCTTGGTAGAATAGGTTTCAATTTTACACTAACTGGTTTTTGGATGTGTAGGATGATTTTGACACAGGAAATTTGGCTGAGTATAGAAACAGAAGCTTACTGGAAATTGACTACGCGATCGGGGTCTCCTTTTCGCGGTCCGCGAAGTCAACAAGCTACAATAACAGCTCACTGGAATCTGCTTCGCGGCCGCAGTCGACTTTTCATGGTCCACGAAGCCCAGCTTTCTCTTATGCCATAAGCAATTGACTGACCGTGGACCGCGCTCGATTTTTTGCGGTCCGCGGTAGGTAAGAGGGGTGATCCCTAGCTTTCTCTATAAATAGGCCACTAGGGTTTTATTTCACACTTTTTGCACTGTAGCTATTCAAAGCCCCCTTCGATCGTGTCTCACTTTTGCATTCTTTGAAATTCATTGCTCACATCCATACTATCATCCAAGCATTAGTAAGTGTATTTGTGCTTCTTTAACTTCTTAATTTATTTATTTTCTTTATTTTTCATCTTCTTTTTCATATTTTTTTCTCTTTTTAGGCTTGTAAAATGTTAGGGTTAGCCCAAATAGGTTCATGATAGTCCTTTGGAATGCAATTGCACTGATTACTTGTGTAGTGCTTATCTTAATGAACACTTTAGCATAGAAAATGCAAATTTTGGGAACCCTAGGTCGATATCCATTTTCGCGGTCCGCGGTCCCTTTTTTGCGGACCGCGGTGCTTCTTTTTGCATAAACCCAATCTGCTTTTTCGCAGACCGCGGTCAAGTTTTCGCGGTCCGCGGTCCCTGCCTTTCAGAATTGATACTACACTGGATATAACTTCACGGTCGCGGTCGATTTTTCACGGCCCGCGAAGTGAATTTCAGTGTGTCTTGCTCAGCATAGGTCTCTACCGCGGTCCGCGGTGGACTAAAACCAGTGTACTTATTCTTCATTGACTACTGAAGTGTCTGCACGTCAATGCTCAGGAAACTAACCATGTTCACTTATGTGTACTTTGCAGGCAATGGTACTATCTCGAGAAGGCGATCGTAAAAACACCGGTAGAGGAGAAACTCAAAGGGGGAGAGGCCCGGGGGCACCAAGGCAACCATCCAAAGTTTCATTGCCTCCTCAGTCATCCTGACGGCCCAGTCGGGTTACAGACTCTCCTCCTTCATCATCAGGAAGCGAGTATGCTCCGTCAGAGGAGGCCTCATCATAGTCATCCCCAATGGACCCTGTCTCATCTCTCCCGGCCCCAGCACGAGCAGTTTCCCCATCCATATCCGCCTCCAGTGCACACTCATATTCTACTTCCCCTACAGCTTCCTTATCTGGGGAGAATTCAACTGACAACAAGGAGGATGAGCAGGTGGTTGAAGTGGTCGAGCGCACTCGAAATCTGGATACGTGGAAGGATCATTTTGTCAGTGAGAAAGCCTTTCACAGATTCAGGGAATTGTGGACTGCACGGTCACTTATTCCGGAGTGCACCTTTTCAATGAAATATTTGTCCACTTACAACCCCAATTTGAGGCAGCAATTTCGAGACAGAAAAGGGTGGTCTTATTTCACTGAACATCTCCCGGATGCAAATGAGCACATAGTGAAGGAGTTTTACACTAATTTGCTTTTTCTTGAAAAGGACTCAAAGGCATCACAAGTTCGCAATCTCATAGTGCCTTTTGATGGAGCTTCACTAAACGACTATTTGGAGATGGATGATGTGGATGATTCCTTGTACCGGGAGAAACTGGCAGAAAAGGATGTTGCTGGAAATTGGTTGGCTTTGCACTTGGCTAAGCCCTAGGACACTCCGGAGTGGCTAACGGCTGGGAAGACTATCACCAGGAGGACCCTGAACTTCAAAGCAAAAGGGTGGGAGACTTTTGTATGCAGCAGGCTAGACCCGACCCATCATGACCAGACCCTCCCCCTCAGTAGGGCTGTATTAGTGGCACCTATCATGGCCGGGTACCCCATCAATGTGGGGAATGTGATGTCTGAGTTCATTAGCCGGGTTGTCAGCACAGGTGATACTTCTTACCCTTTTCCTTATTATCTGACTATGTATTCAGAAGACCAGGAAGTCACTATGAAGCGCTTTGACACCAAAGTCAAGCCCAAAGTACCCTTTTCCTGGTATGACTTGAAGGATGAGGTGATAACCCCAAAAAGAAGTCAAAGGGAAAGTCTGTAGCCTCCACTAGCCAGTCTGAAGAGCTAGTGGTGGTGGCGGAACCCTACCTTCCCAGCCTGTCATTCTAGAGGAGGTTCAAGGCCCGTCTACCTCCACCACCACTGACATCCCCTCCACGAGAGCCTATCCCATGACTGCTCAACGGCTGAACATGACACTGACTAGCCTCACCAACTGGATGCAGTCAACTACTACAAAGTTGACTGCAATTTCTACAGCTGTGGCAGCCCCAGCTACTCCTCTCCAACCACAGATCCCGCAGTCCATTGAGGACACTCTGAAAGAAATTTTGGAGAACCAGAAGAAAATCTAGCTGCAAAAGAATGGCTCCCAACTGAAAATTTCTCTCGATCACTCTCTAACAGAAAGCCATTTTCCCTTTCCCAAAAAGTAAACTTGGACTTCTTTTCTAAGCGGAGATTTGGACTACATGGACCTAAGCAACCCGCCGCAAAGGTGGTTCTATATAGCTCTTACGCTTTTACAACTCGTACTATTTTATTATAAACTTTGTGAAATCGTTATTTACTCACTACAAGTATTTCGCTCTAGCTCTCTAGTTCTCTTAGCTATCGTTACATTTTTTGACTCGTGGAAAGTGGAAAGGAAGAAGCGTCGGCTAGTCGACTTCTTTTTCGCCAGGTTTCATTCGATTTGTTGTGGATTGGATGATGAAAAAACCAGCAAGCTATTCCTTCAAAGCTTAAAGAAAGAGAGAACAAATGCGACAGAAAGCGTCAGAGCTTCGAAAGCCTGAAATTGAGGGCAGGAGTGGAAAGAGTGCTTCGCGAAAGAATCGTGTGGCGCGGTGAAAGGTACCTGGATGCGGTGGGTGCACATGAGAGTGCATTGACAAAGCTGGCCAAAGAAAAAAAGAAGCTGAGAAAGACTAGGGCGTCAACGGAGGAGGTGGCAAGGTTGAGAAAGGAGGTCGACAAGCTATCAGGTGATCAGATTCCATTGGAGATTCTACTAGCCGACCCTACAGAGCCACAGCTATAGCAGCAGCCAGTGCCTCAGTCAGTGCAGGAGGAGGAGCCGGTGAGGCCATTGAAGAAGAGGAAGGCCATGCCCCGTGCTCAGGACATCAGACTTGTAATAGCAGACCCTCCCACAGAGCACACTCAGGCTTAGAGCCAGGAGGTCAGCCCACCGGAGCTCCATCACAGGCTATATCAGACCCAGCTCCTTCACAGTCCCCATCTCAGGCAGCTTCTACCCCCTCTCAGGCAGAGCAGCAGGGACAACAGCAGGCCGAAGGCCAATAGGGAGTTTTCTTTACTCTCTCTCTCTCCCATATTTTGTGCACTATTTTTGCTATATAGCATTGAGGACAATGCTTTCTCTTAGTTGGGGGAGTGGCCCAACAGGCATTTGATTTTGGCTACATCGGATTGTATAATGCAAACAACATTTTTATTCTTTTTCTTTATGTTATTTCCCATTTTGGTATGTATAAGATAACTATCCATTGTAAATATTCATCCCTTATATATATTCATCTAATTCCCCTATTGTAAATATTCATTCTATCCCACGCACTTTACTTTACTTTACGCATTTCTTTTCTATTTTATATCTTCTTATTTTTCTTTCATAGCTTCTTGTTTGGTTTTCGTGTGAGCAATAAGCCTTTGGTTTTTTAACGCCACGGTTCTTTCCAAAGGTGGAACTTGTGTGAACCGGGTGGCTCTTCCCAAGGATGGATGGTGTGACAACCTTCTTAAGGGTTTGAGTCTGTTTTCCTTTTCTTGTTGTTTTGTTTTTCAATAACGGTGCCTCAAGAAAAGCTTCACTTGGGCCTAACACAGTTGCCTTTGATCCCATGGTCAAAGACAAACTGTTGTGTTTAGGATGGTGATAGTGACGATCTTGAGACTCTTGTGTTGGCCGATAATCATCGGATGGTTCTTCGGGACCATTTTGTTACTCAAAACATGACTAAGGTCGTTGTGGGACCTCGGCTCGGTTTCTGTAACAATCCTTTAGCTGTGAGTGGTGAGAAATTCATAATTGCAAGTCCAAGTTCTATGCCACTAGTCTAGAACTTGCCCTGAGTGTTGTCTAGGCGAAATCTAGGTTAATTTGACTTGAGAAGTGACTATAGGCTTCCCTTGGCTTAAACAAATAATTGAAAATTTCCATGACCTTCCAAAAGACATATTCCCTAGTCAACCCTTTTGAGCCTTAAGCCCTTTCTTTCAAAAAACCAAGTTACAAGCCTTTAACCGTTCTTTTGCCCTCTCTTGGCACCCGATCTTTCCTTGGCTCTAGGCAAAAAGCATAAGTTTGGGGGAAAGACGAGGGATGTGATGAAGTGAAAAAAAAGGCACAAAAGAAAGAAAAGAGAAAAGGCAATGAAAAAGAATGAAAAGAAAAGAATGAACAAAGAGAAGAAATAAAGGTAATTGATGAAAAAGTGATGCCAAAAGTTTGAAAAGCATAAGAAGAAGATAAAGGGAATTGATAAATAAACGTCTCTCCAACCCTACAAAAGATAAAAGGACTCAAAGAGTCAAGAAAATGTGAGAGTAGTAAAAAAATGAAGTGCTTTAGGAAAGATAAGATTCACTCTGACCAAATACTTCCTACCCTTAACCAAAAGCCTTCATCATGATTCCACAAAAGCCCTATATGATCTCAGGTTGAGTGAAGCCTACATTAGTGGTGATGTACACAAAGGGCAAGCCTCTGGTACTTTGAGCTAAAATTGGGACTCTTTCCTTGATGAGAGATGAGCCCCATATTCCTTGTTCTGAGTGTCATTATTCTAAAGGTGAGGTGCTTAGAGAAAGTTACGCAATAAGAGTCTGGGATCCATACTGATCGAGGTAGTAGTTAGAAGTTCACTGATGAGTTGGATCAACCCTTGAAGCTCTTGTATCACACTTGAAACTATGGTTTTGAAAAGTTCAATCATTGTCAATGATTAATTCGCATTAGGGGCTATGGTTAGTTCCAATTAATGCTAGTTAAGGTCACCATTAGTACTGCCGAATTTTTGTGAAATCTATCATAGGGGTGGGGCTTATTTTGTTTTGCTTGAGGACAAGAAAGAGCTTAAGTTTGGGGGAGTTGATAACTTGGATTTTTGCCTTATTTTCCGTTCCCTTATACATGAATTTTGGATATAATGGTACACAAAATAGCCCCGAAAGCTTATACGTTGTGCTTGTTGCAGGATTGAACCAGAAATAAAGGCACTCAGTCTAAAATATGCTCAAAATAAGAGTGAATCCGGCACAAGGAACAAACTCAACAAGGATGATCAAGACAAAGAAGGCCACCGCGGCAGCAATCCTCATTTCGTGGTCCGCGGTGGAATTCTAGTAAGGTCGACAGTGAGTCAAGCATCCACCGCGGCCGCGGTCGTAGTTTCACGGACCGCAGTGGAATTCCAGTGAGGTCGACAACAAGGCAATCATCCACCGCGGCCGCGGTCGTAGTTTCACAGACCGCGGTGAAATTTCAGTGAGCTCCAGAAAAAGGCAAGTCCCCACCGCGGCCGCGGTCCTCATTTCGCGGTCCGCGGTGGAATTCCAGTGTGGTCCAAAAATGATACAAGCATTTACCGCGACCGCGGTCTTCTTTTCGCGGTCCGCGGTCGACCCTTACCAGAAGATCAGCAGCTCAACAACACCATTGTTTTCACGGATCGTGGTCGTGTTTTTGCGGTCCGCGGTGGTCCCGCAGAGGTATTTTTGTCCGAAAATTTGGCAGACTATAAATAGACTATTTTGTAATTTCTTTACAGATCTGCTATTATATCTTCTATTATCATAAGTAGAGAGCTCATGAATATTTTAGGGTTCTTATTTCTTTAGCTTTGTTCTTGCATTTTTAAAATTGAAAACTTCAATTTCATTGTTAGGAATCAATTAAATGGGTTATTCTTCTTCTCTATCATTGTTTTAATCTTTGATTATGAGTAGCTAGACCCATTAGCTAAGGTTGTGGCTCAACCCTAGTGTGGGTATGTAATGGGGTTTTGAAATTAAGGTTGGGAAATTAATGGGTGTTGGCTATTTAGGATATTTCAAGGTTTTTATTGCTATAATTAGTGGTTGCAAACACTAATTAACCTTTTCATGACTTGGGTCTTTCTTGAGAAAGAAGACTTGAGTCTAGAAATTAGCCTAATAGGAAATTAGGGCATTATCAAGAGATTGGTAGTCCCAATCAATGGGGTTAAACCCAGAAATGGTCAAACCCTACTTGAGCCCTAGTTAATGGGTTAAACCTCGAGAGAGTAACACCCTACCTAATCCTATATTGCTTGATTAGTTGGCACCCAATTGTCCTCGAGAGGGGCAATTAGAGTATAATCACTCAAACTACCGAGAGGTATAGAGTGAGCACATTCGTGCTTTGGTTATAGCTTTATCCCTAGCCAATTCCCCGACCTTACAATTGAATCCCTTTGTGTACCCATCTAGGCAACGGTCACGACCCTAGTGCCTTTATCAATATTAGAAAACAACAACAAAAACAAAGTTAGTCATTAATTAGCTTAGACACAATAGAACACACTTAGTATAGTTCAACACCAACAAATGATTAGAAGTGCAATTAGAAACACTCGACCCTTCTAGATCACTTATACACTCACTCCCATATATAGGCTCCCTGTGGATCCGATCCCGACCATTCGGGTAAAAGCTACACGACCCTTGCCTTCATACTTATATAGTAGTGTGGGTGAGGCATCGTTAGCCACATTGGCCGCATCTGGAATGAAATATCAGTACCTGACTCCTTTTCCATCTGAAGCCTGATGGGCTGAGCCAAACCCTCAATAAACCTCCTCACTCTCTCACGATCAGTGGGGAATATCATAATAGAATGCCGAGCTAGAGTGATGAACCTGGTCTCGTACTGAGTGACATACATAGATCCCTGCTTGAGGCGCTCAAAGTGCCTCCGAAGATCCTCCCTTTGAGTAACTGGAAGGAACTTCCCCACGATTAACTCAGAGATTTGAGCCCAAGTCAATGGTGAAGACCCACCTGGCCTGGCCAAGCAATAGTCTCTCCACCAAGTCTTGGCAGAAACCGAAAGACGAAAAGTTGCAAAATCAACTCCATTGGACTCTACTATGCCCATGTTCCGAAGAACCTCATGACAGCTGTCCAAATAATCCTGGAGATCCTCTGATGGTGCACCAGTAAATGTAGTAGTGAATAACTTGGTGAATCTATCCAATCACCATAAAGCATCTGCTGACATAGCTGCTCCCTCAACTGTCGGGGCCACAATGCCTGGCTGAGCTACTCCGGCCGTCTGAGGTGCCGGAGTCTGGAACTGAGGATCTAGCTGCTCTGGCCTGCGAGTAGCAGGAGTCTGGGTCCCTCCCCCAGCCTGAGAGACGGCTCGTGTAGTAGGCAGAAGACCGGCCTGAGCCACACTCTCCATGAGTCCCACTAAGGAGACTAGAGCGTCCTGAAGCACCGGGGTGGAAATGAACCCCTCTGGGACCTGAGTTGGTCCAACTGGAACTGTCTGAGTAGGAACGTCACCGGCAAAGTCTACCTGTGGGTCCTCTACTGGGGCTGCTTCTCTAGGATTAGCCCTGCCCTTCCTCAGCCTCTCGTACGGCCTCGGCCCCTTGTAGGAGCTGCAATAGGAGAAATGGGCTGCTGATACGGTAGATGAGGAAGAACACATTCTCGCCATCTGCGAGAGAATAGAATCGAAACCCAATTAGCATTTAGAATTCCAATCGCTCGACACAAAAGAAGAAAAGTGAAGGTATTCCTAACTTTGCAGCCTTTGGGGGATAAGTACAGACGTCTCCGTATCGATCCCTCAGACTCTACCAAGTTTGTCCATGAGTTGTGAGACCTAAGCAACCTAGTGTTAACTGAATTGATTTACTAACAAGTGAAAATAACAAACACTGACTAGATAATTGAGATAAAGTGTGAAAGCATTAACAAAAATCTAAATAACATTAGGTAATAACGAAGAAATCCCTTTAAGTACAAAATTCATAAATGGAGTCAGAACCTCACGAACCAGTCTAAGATTTTTCTAAAAACAACAGTTTGAAATAAAATGATATATCTGTCTGGAAACACATAGATGACAAAATTAAAGATAGCAGTGACACCGAGATCCACGAACGCCTGCGGAACTACATCAGTGTCATCTGAAATGGACTGAAGGACACTCCCCCTAACGATGTTCCCTGGGTTCGGCTGCGTAATCTGCACAAAATAGAGAAGTGCAGGTGTAGCATTAGTACACTCGACCACATGTACTGAGTAAGTGCCGAGCCTAACCTTAGCAAAGTAGTGACGAGGCTAGGACACGACAACAAATTGTACCTGTGCAGTTGAATAGTATAGCAAAAAATAAACAAGAATACAGTTACGGGGAAGAACATGCTGGGGATATGAGGGGCAACACTTGCTAAAACAGTAGAGTCAAGTACTGACGGGAATGTAGAAGTAGAACAGGAAACAACAACCCGAAACAAGTAATATAGACAGGAGAAGGAACGGCATGACTCCTAGTGCATAGCCTCAAAATCACACGGCACGGAATGTCCCCTCGTGCATAAATAATAATGAGTCGGCACGGAATGTCCCCTCATGCAAAAATAATAATCAATCGGCACGGAATGTCCCCTCGTGCATAAATAATAATCGTCGACACGGAATGTTCCTTCGTGCATAAATAATAATCATCGGCACGAAATGTTCCCTCGTGAATAAATAATAATCACTCGGCACGAAATGTTCCCTCGTGCATAAATAATAATCATCGGCATGGAATGTTCCCTCGTGCATAAATAATAATCACTCGGCACGGAATGTTACCTCGTGCATAAATAATAATCATCGGCACGGAACGTTCCCTCGTGCATAAATAATAATCACTCGGCACGGAATGGTCCCTCGTGCATGATGAGTATAAAAACAACAACTGATATGAAAGTTTAACAATACAACATTAAATAATCAACAAAATTCTTTTGTCCCGGCAAGGGACTCAGCTATAACCAATCTCATTCAGAAGTATAATATCAACAGTAAAACCCTCAACCGAACACATAATCAAGAACTTTTTACGTCATGAAGTAACCTCAAGGTACCACTTCGAAGGTTCTCAATAATTCACAACCCGGAGAATATCAAAGAACATTCAATAACTCATCAAAATTTGACTCACGGGCATGATTGACCACAACATATAGGTACCCGTCACCTCACCTATACGTTGGACATGAATTACACATAGAAAATAAGACTCTATACCTATTCCCTCAAGCTAAGGTTAGGCCAAACACTTACCTCGGCTCCAAGAATGCAACTCAAGCCTCAATCACGGCATATCCTCTTGAATCCGACTCCGAAACAATAATATCTAGACATAATTGACTTAATAACATCAATAGTTAATCAATAACTCAGTCCCAAATCCTAATTATACATTTCCCATAATTCTTCCAAAAATACCAAAATTCGACCCCAGGCGCGCTTGGTCCAAACTCGAGATTCGGACGAAAACCCGATAATCCATTCCCAACGAGCCCGACTATAAATTTGTTTTGAAATCCGGCCCAAAAATGAGGTTGAATTCCCAAAATTTCAAAACCCCTAACTCTACCCAAAACCCCCAATTTCTACCTTTGATTTCATGTTTTTAGACCTAGAATCTAGTGATTGATGAAGGAAAATGGAAGAAATTAGAGTTAAGAACACTTACCTATGAAGCTATGGTGGAATGGTCTCCTAAGAATCGCCCAAGAAGAGTGGAGAAGAAGAAAATGGTGAAAGGATGTGAAAATCCCGTAATGGTATTCTATTTTTGAACATTAAAATCAATGGGAAAATTTGGCTATCGCGATCGCGACAGATACCCTGCGATCGCGGAGAGTACTGGACATTAGACTTACACGATCGCTAAGTGAAAGCTCCGATCGCAGAGAGACCGGACGTGGACCCACGCAATCGCGGACAAAAGCTCACGTTCGCACAGAAGAAATTATCACCCCCAGCCCCTAATACATCGCGATCGCATGAATTTCTTCGCAATCGCGGAGAATGAAATCACTGAACACCAGAAACAGCCCAAAAACCAGATTTTTCCAACTCCTTTGCACCCCGACACCTACCCGAAACTCACCCGAGCCCTCGGGGCTTAAAACCAAATATACACACGCCTTCAAAATCATCCTACGAACTTATTCGAGTAAATAAACCACTAAAATAACATCAAAAACAATGAATTAAACTCAAAAATTCATAGAATTTTCTCAAACTTCATAAACTATCAAATTTTCCATTTTTTATCCGAAACACGTCAAACGAAGTCCGTTTCTTACCAAATTTTACAGATAACTCACATAACAAATATTGAACCTGTTCCGGGCTCCGGAATAATAATACGGGCTCGGTAACACAAATTTCACATCAAAGTTCATTTTCAAAAGTCTTTATTATTTTTAGAAAACAATTTTCTTTAAAAATTCATTTCTCGGACTTGGGACCTCGGAATTCGATTCCGGGCATACGCCAAGGTCACATATTTTCTTACGGACCCTCCAGGATCGTTAAATCAGGGGTCCGGGTTACCAAAAATGTTGACCAAAGTCAACTTTATTCAATTAATTATCATAATTTCAATTGTTTAACACATTTCCACATAAAGGCTTCCCGGCTACGCACCCGGGTTGCGCACGCGCATCGAGGTTAGATTAATGGAGGCTTTCAGGGCCTCGGAACACAATTTTTGCTAAATTTACATAGGATGACCTTTTGGGTCATCACACACATGGCCTAGGAATGCCACAGAATCAAGCCAAAATTCACACTTAGAAAATTTGGCATACAACTTCTTCTCTCTCAATGTCTAAAGCACGATCCTCAAGTGCTGCTCATGATCCTCCTGGAACCGAGAATATACCAGAATGTCATCAATGAACACGATGACGAAAGTATCAAGATAAGATATAAATACGATGTGCATCATGTGCAGGAAGGCTGCTGGGGAATTGGTTAGCCAAAATGACATAACAAGGAACTCATAGTGGCTATATCTGGTCCTGAAGGCAGTCTTTGGGATATCCGGCTCCCGAATCTTCAACTGATGATAACCCAAACGCAGATCAATCTTGAAGAACAACCTAGCACCCTGTAACTAGTCAAACAGACTATCAATATGAGGCAATGGGTACCTGTTCTTCACGGTCACCTTATTCAACTACCGGTAGTCAATACACATACGCATCGAACCATCTTTTTTCTTCACAAACAACACCGGAGCACCCCAAGTTGATACACTGGGCCTGATGAAACCTTTGTCAAGAAACTCCTGCAACTGCTCTTTCAACTCCTTCAACTCAGGAGGAGCCATACGATAGAGAGAAACGGAAATGGTTTGAGTGCCTGGCAACAAGTCAATGCTGAAATCAATGTCTCTATCGGGCGGCATACCCGGAAGATCAGCTGGAAATACATCAGGATAGTCCCTGAAAACTGGAACTGACTCAACTGTAGGGGTCTCAACACTAAAATCTCTCACATAAGCCAAATACGCATCACACCCCTTCTCGACCATCCGTTGAGCCTTAAGAAAAGAAATGACTCTGCGGGGAGTATACTCTAAGTAACCTCTCCACTCTAACCTCGATAATCTTGACATAGCTATCGTCACGGTCTTGGCATGACAATCAAGAATAGAATAGTAGGGAGACATCCAGTCCATACCGAAAATAACATCGAAATCTACCATGTTGAGTAATAGTAAGTCAGCCCTGGTCTCAAAACCACTAATAACAATCAAGCACGACTGATATACGCGGTCCACAACAAGAGAATCTCCCATAGGAGTAGAAACATATACGGGGGAACTCAAAGAATCCCAAGATATCCCCAAATGTGAAGCAAAGTAAGAAGATACATATGACTACGTAGAACCTGGATCAAATAACACGGATGCATCCCTATGACAAAGAGGGACAGTACCTGTGATGACCGAATCTGAAGAAACAGCCTCTGAAGCGAGCTGGGAAAGCATAATATCTAGCCTGGCCTCTCCCTCTAGGGCGACCTCGACCTCCCTGACCTCCACCTCGAGCTGTCTGAGAAGGTGGGGTAGCAGTTGGAGCTGGAAGAATAGTTGGAGGACCCGGTGGAAGACGTGGAACCTGATAAATCTAAGGTGGTGCACCCGTCCTAGATCTGGGGCAATCTCTGATCACATGACGTGGGTCACCACATCCAAAACAAGCCCTCGGAGGACGTGGCGGCTGATGCTGACTCTGAACTAGCCCGTTGGACAGGCCAGTGATAGCACCTCGAGCAGGAGGCACATGAGATACTGGTGGTGCATAATAAGGCTCCTGAGGTCTACGAGGAGCTGGAATACCACTGGCTGCTGGAAGGGCTGAATGAATGAGGCGACTACCAAAACCCCTACCATAGCGTGCAGCTAGTGCACGAACTCCCGAAAAATGACCAGTCTCTCGAGACCTCTTGGCCTCTCTCTCCTTCCTGTCCCAGGATAACATACTCTCTATCCTCTAGGCAATACTCACGGCCTGCTGGTAAGTGATATCTGTCTCCAGCTTTCTGGCCATGCTGGTCCGAGTACTGGGGTGGAGTCCCTCAATAAAGCGTCAAACCCTCTCTTTGACAGTGACAACCAAAGTTGGTGCATGACGAGCCAAATCGATGTAATGGACTGCATACTCTGACACAGTCATGTTACCCTAGCGCATCTGCTCAAACTCCGCACGCCAAGCATCCCTGAGGCTCTGAGGGACAAACTCAAGTAAAAATATCTCGGAGAACTGAGCCCAAGTAAGTGAGGCTGCCTCGTCCAGACTACTCAGCTCAAAAGCACGCCACCACTGATAAGATGCTCCCCTCAGCTGGAAAGCAGTGAAAGAAACCTCACTCGTCTCCATGATACCCATAGTACGAAGAATGCGATGACACTTCTCAAGAAAACCCAGAGCATCATCTGAAGCTAATCCGCTGAACGCAGGTGGGTGGTACTTCTTGTACCTTTCAAGTCGGAGATGCTCTGCCTCAGCTACAACTACCCTAGCCTCATGATGAGCTGGAGCTACTGGGGGAAAAGGAATGTACTCTGGAACCTGCCCAATATGACCCTTCTGCTCAGGAGTACGGGTTGCGGGAGTCTATGTCCCTCCCCCGGCCTGGGATGTAGCTGGAGCTATCGGAAGTAGTCCTGCCTAAGACAGAGTATTGAAGGCACTCAAGAACTGAGCCAATGTCTCCTGGAGGGCTGGAGTAAGAGTAGGGACCTCCTGTGCCCCTCCAACTGTAGCTGCTGGGGGCTTCTCTACCTCTGCTCTAGCCGGTGCTCGGGCTACACCGCATGCTCGTCCTTTGCCCCGGCCCCTGCCTCTGCTGGCTCTGACTGGGGGCTCGGGTGCCTGGTTATCAGTACGTCCGGTACGAGTACGAACCATCTGTAAGCAAGAATAGAATAAAGTTTAAGAATTTGATGACAGTAACTAGCACGATAAGGAATTCCAAAGAATTTGATTGTTATTAACAGTTATATAGCCTCTCGAAGATAGATACAGACATCTTCACACCGATCCACGAGACTCTAATAAATCAGTTTGTGACTTGTGACTCCTATGAACCTAGACGCTCTGATACCAACTTGTCAGGACCCGAATTACCCTCCAAACGATCTCGTGACGGCACCTAGTCTCTACGACTAGGTAAGCCTAAAATTTGCAGAAAATAAGACAAAACAATAATAGAAACAGTAACGAAAAAGTAATACTATAAATTTTTGCCGCTCGGCATTTACAGCTTTTACTTCCCAAAACCCGGAAAGTCACAAAGTCACAAACTCTGAACAACTGTAGCTCTATACAAAGGAATAAGGAAAATGTATCTATATATCTCCTATATCTATAGTGGAGTGGAAAGGGACTCTTGAGATTCTGCGAACGCGGCAGAATTACCTCGCGGTATCCGGAACAGCTACTAGGGTACTCCTAGCCACACTGCTCTGTGTTGGTACCTGAATCTGCACATGGGAAAAACATGCGCAGGAAAGGGCGTGAGTACTCCACATTCGGTGCTCAGTAAGTTCCAAGCCTAACCCCAGTCAAGTAGTGACGAGGTCAGGTTGAGGCTCTACTGAGTTTTAAAATAAGTCATTTATAAATTTAAACAGTGAAATATAGATAAGCAATGATAAACAGGATTAATGGAAACTGGAAAAATAAATAACAGAAAGAGAGCCCTCGGATCAGCACAACATGTATCTCAACAGTAAATATGCAATGCAGTACAAGGAAAAATCTCCCGGATCTCAGTACGTAGTCCCAATTTAAATATGCTATGCAGTACAGGGGAAAAGCTCCTGGATCTCGGTCTGCTATGCAGTACAGGGGGAAAGCTCCTGGATCTCGGTCCGTAGTCCCAATTTAAATATGCAATGCAGTACAGGGGGAAGCTCCCAGATCTCGGTCTGTAGTCCCAATTTAAATATGCAATGCAAAAGTATGTCGGATACGGCTTAATTAAACAGTTCAGAGAAAACAACAGGCAAGAATAAAGTAAAACTACCTAAGCATGGTTCAACTAGTAGCAACTAAGAGGAAATCAAGTAAGGACAGGTAGGCATGCTTATTCTTAAGCTAACTACTCAGTTAAGACAGGAAACAATAATATAGGAATGAAAATGAGTGATGTCATGGAAGGAAAGGTGGAATTTTAGCAACAATGACCCGTGTACGCACTCGTCACCTCACATACACGGCGCACACGTAACAAAATAGTATAAAAATGCCTAAGGAGAAGTCCCCAACACAGAGTTAGGCAAGCCACTAACCTTGAATGCGCTAATCAACTCAATACCTTGCTCTTGCCACGAGTATCCAACTCCGGGTGGACCAAATCTAGTCAATTTGATTGAATAGTGTAAATATCATTTCAAGGAAACAAAATAACTAATAAGTTCAAAGCTAATACGCGAAATTAGGAAATTCACCCAAGAAGTCCCTCGGGCCCACGTCTTAGAATCGGGTGAAAATCATATTTTTCGGACATTCATTCAATCACGAGTCTAACCATATAAGAATCTCTCAAATCGGAGGTCAAACACCCAATCAAAACTCAATAATTCAGTCTATGAAGTTCATCTCTTTGTTCCCATTTTCTACCCAAAATTTTCGAAATTAAAGGTTGAATTTAAGATTGGAATCACGGAAATCGATCTATAATGGATAGAAATCACTTACCCAAGTTACCTAGGTGCAAAAACCTTCAAAAATCGCCCCTCCCGAGCTCTCAAATTCAAAAATGGTGAAAACAGGCTTAAACCCTCGAATTGGGGTTTTAATATTTTGCCCAGGTGTTTCTTCTATGCGATCGCGGACACATAGTCACGATCGCGAAGAGTATTCGACTACGCACATAAAATTCCTTCATCGCGATCGCAATTAAAGGCCTACGATCGTGGACCTTCTGACCTCACAAATATGCAATCACGGTTGGGGCCACGCTACCGCGTAGAACAAACACTGAACCTACCTCAGACCTAGGACACCCTACGCGATCGCGATCCAGGGTATGCGATCGCGAAGACTAACTGACCAGAATCATGCGATCGCGGTTGGACTTATGCGATCGCGAAACACAATCTCTAACAATATGCGATCGCGGACTTATTCACACGGTCACAGAGAACATACATCTGCTGCTGTAAAACCAGCAAAACCAGCAAAGGCTTAGGCCAAAATATGCCTGTTTGGGCACCCGAAACACACCCGAGGCCCCCCGGACCTCAACCAAAATTACCAACCAACCCTAATACCTCATTCAAACTTGGTCGAGCCTTAAAAACACATCTCATAACATAAAAATCATCAAATATGCATAGATTCAAGCCTAAGAACTTATGAAATTTCTAGAATTCACATTCGATGCCGAAACACGTCTAAACTCATCCGAATGACCTCAAATTTTGCACACAGGTCATAAATGACATTATGGACATGCTGTCACTTTCAAAATCCAATTCCAAGTCCGATATCAAAATTTCACCTATCGACCGAAATCGCCGAAATTTTAACTTTCCCCAATTCAAGCCTAAATCTACAACCGACCTCGAAAACACATTCCGAACATGCTCCTAACCACGGAATCACCCAACAGAACTAACGGGGTCGAAGGAATTCTGTTCTAGATCAATCTTCACATAGCTCTACCTACGGCCTGATTTCAAAGGCTAAAATCCACATTTAAGGACTATGTGTCCAAAATCACTCCGAATTTTACCACTCAATACTCCGACAAGTTACAATAACGTAAATAGACATGGGAGAAGAAGTTATTAGGGGATTAGGGCGCTAACTATCAAAACTACCGGCCGTGTCGTTACATCTACTGACTGAACCCTCAGTTCGAGGGCCTTCGTCAACATGTTACGAAGCTCCAGTCTTCGGTGGGTCACCATCACTTGACTTAGAAAGGTGAACATCTGGGAAAGGGAAAGTGCAGTGTGCCTGGTGCAAATGGCATTCTTTTTCATGATATACCAATCAGAACGAATGGTCCTACCTACATACATGATTGATAGAATCACTACGTGGGGGGGCGGTCAACTTGATGTGGGAGAGGCATGAGTGCAGTTCGATCTTGTGGTGTATTGGTTTGTAGTGAGTATGCCTCTTTTTCGTTGATCAGTTTGCCTCTGGTCTATTGAAAAGTAGGAATTCCTACGGCGGTTTTGTCAACGAACGCGTTCGGGCTGGATTGACTAACCTAACCCACCCTTAATAAGGATTAACCATAGTTGGGTGTCCGCTTTAGTGTGATTTACGACGGCTAGGCTAGGTTTGGTAATATCCAAAACAAATGAAAAGAGGTCGGGGTCGGTAGGTGGCAGTTGGCAAGGAACTTGATCCCCCCCCCCCCAAAAAAAGGGGGAAGCCGCAGTCAAACTCTTATTCTGGAAATAAGTCGGGGCCCTTTTACCAAGTCTACCAGATAAAAGATGGTAGAGGGCCAATTATCGTTGCCTTGCACAAGATGGTGCCCTTTCACTTCGAGTTCCTTCCTTCGTAGTCAAATCTGATGATACGCTTTGGCGATGTTACCTACCAAATAAAAGTCCTGCTAGGTGATCAAAATCTCTCAGGTCAGTTAGGACTCATTCACTCACCTACTCCTTATATATTTAAGACTTTTTTCTATCTACTTAATTTAAAAGGTGACCCGCCGCGCCGAGCTATAAGATAATATACAGTTCTTGTACTACTTGATTGACTGGTAAGAAAGAGCTTCCGTAAGAACTAGAAGACTCTTGTATATACAGTAACCCTCTCTTCCGCTACAGGTGGACTGTTGCACAGAAAGGGCGACAGAATCAACCTTTCTTAGTGCACTTTTCAAGCGCTTAGCTTCTGCTATTTCCCGGGCGCCAAGGCCATGTTGTTCAATTGGAAGCCTAAGCCAAGAAGGTACGAATGAAGTGACGGGCCCCATTATAAGATAGGGGCGGATTTCTTGAGGTAGTAATTGCGAACATCTCTCTTCTTCTCTTAACGTGCACAGTTTGCCTACATGCCGCCTTAGGGACATCTCTCTTTATTAGTTTCACATTGGACTAATGATAATGAATGAAAGTCATTCTTTTAATAAACGTATAGCAGTTGTTTATTGTATAAGCAATTCTTTAGTGGTCGCACCGAAAGTACGGTGGAGGTTGGCTGAAGATGATGTTACGCGACGTTCAGAACCAGTCTTGAAGTGAATGAATTAGAAAGAAGTAAGGAAATGAGACGACTCTTTCTTGAACTATATAATAAACAGATCTTCCCCTCCACACCAATCACGAGTTTTTCTCTATTCCTCTCATATATCGTCGTAACGCCCTTAATAAGACTTTTCATGTCATTCCCATTTAGGTCTTATTCGGATCCCTCTGTTGTTTCCTTTTCCTTCTGCACCTTTTTCTCGAATTGAGAAAGAAGATGGTACATTTGAATTGTATTATTTAAGTTCTCATTGCTTGCCAAAAATCCTACTTCTACAATTGGTATTTCACCGGGTTATTCAAATAAGTCGTGTTGTCGGTGGTTTTCCCAGTTACAACTTCCATACCATTTCGGTCGATCCGGAATGGATTGGTTAAACATTCCATTAGGGAGCCTGGTCTTGACTCTTCTGTGTGGTATTCATTCTCGTTCAGTTCTTAGAATCACATCTAGCAGTGGTTGGAACAGATCGCAAAATCCAATCACTTTACCTACTTCATTGCCCCCAACCGTTTCTCGTACCTCTATTGAAACAGAATGGTTTCATGCTCTTTCATCGATTGGTTATTCCTCTCTGTTCGTATCTCTTTTTCCAATTTCGGTCTCGATTAGTTCACAAGATTGAATGGCCAATTCTCCTCCGAACCCTCGATTCGATTGTTTTCCAAGAATGTTGAGCCGGGTATGTAAGCCATGTATCTGGGAGGAACTTAAATAAAAGAAGGGCTTTCGGTTTTTTTCACCCTGTTTCGGTCTTGCAGCTATTTTTAAAATATATATATTAGAATCCCTTTTTTAGAAGAAAGATTATATATATGTCCAATCTCTAGTGGTGGTGGAACCAACCCAGATGTATGTCGTCCGACCCGACCTCAGACTCTTTCTTCCCGACCTATTTGACTCTCTGGCCGTAGTTATTTAGGTGATATTCTGAGATCGAATTCCTCCCAAGAACACACGAAACAAAGATATGAACTGGGTAAATAGAAATGGAAAAGAGATGTTTCTATTTCATTCAAATTAGAAGCTTTTTCTACATTCATATGATCTACTAAAGTAGATTGGTATTGATCATGTAATAAAAAAGCAGATCTTGGTCCATGGAGTCCCAAGAAGGTAAGAACTCCAACCTGTCCAATGCTTCTTCGGCCAAATACGATATACAAGTGGGGCCTGCACTATGAGCAGGTTGTACAAAAAAATGCTTCTTTTTTCCGGTTCCGAAACAACTTGGGCGAAATAGGATTCTACCGGGAAACAGTGGAAATTTACACTTAAGTATAAATCTTTTTTCTGTTTCAACCATAGGATTACAACTTTATATATAATATTTCCATCTATCATTCCATTCTCTTGGAACACCCAGATGCTCACATATTTATGAAACTCACATACATTTACTCACTTAACAAATCTGAGGAGTCTGATCTTTTTCTTTTTGATCCAATATTTGAGATAACATATGTCTTATTTTAAATGTTTGAGATCACATAAAAAATTTAACATTCTCCTCTTTTAGCTCTCCTTTTTGGTCTTTATTTAAATTCCTTAATCTGTAAATGTAAAGCCCCGTAGAAATACAATAGTTATATATACTAATAATTAGTTAATGCATATGCTATCAAAGTGAAGGCTCTATACTTTGACATTCTCTAAATAAAGGTAAATAACTCCTCTAGTTCCCATGATTATTATCTCCATGTGAAATAGAATTCAAATCCAGAAGTTTTCATTCCATTGATATATTTATTTAGACATATACTACTGATATCACTTATAAATTAGAGGGGAAAACCCAAGTCCTTTAGTATGTTATTTTTACTCGGTGCAATTTATATCTTTTTGGTCTATAAGGAAGAATCTGGAATTTTCTAGTAAGGTTAAAGTTATATATGGGATTTCTACTTACATAAACAAGTCAAACTGGAGCACTTTACAGTTAAAAGCTAACTAGCTAGTTACTATTATGAACTAAACTATTGTCTCGTAGTATGACAAATAATCATCATATTTCCTATACATCTTCTTAGTGTTTAAGATAAATTTATATTTTTTTTCATGCTGAAAAATTAATAGCTTATGAATTAACATAGTCAAGCTCATTATTCGGGAAACTTGAAGAGACGAACTGGAGCCAAAGCTTTAAAGGTGAGTTAATTGAGGCTTATTTTCCTAGTAGGGAAATCCACAATAACCCTTGTGCTATGTGTTCGATAAATTTAAGCAATATCTTCTTATACTCCAACACTCAGTTCACTCTACCATTGTTCAATACTACTCTACATGTGACAGAATTACAGGCCTACATGTATTACTACTTCTGATGTGCCTTTAATTGTGATATTTACAGTTAGTTTAATATTTAGTTTCAGCATTCATTCATGCATTAATGTGATCACATTCAGAAGGGAGAGCTAGCCAACCTCCCCTTGCGTGAGT
Source organism: Nicotiana knightiana (assembly GCA_005239525.1). NCBI lineage: Eukaryota > Viridiplantae > Streptophyta > Magnoliopsida > Solanales > Solanaceae > Nicotiana > Nicotiana knightiana. Next base: position 69,493 of record ML398246.1, read on the forward strand.
GCCACCAGGGCCAGAGTTAACTACCACATGCTCGTAGGGGCTATTGTTTGTTGGGGAGATAGGCCGACACTCCCCCGTGCGTGTTGCCAAATTCCACGTACGAAGGGCCACTATGTTTAACTTAAATTATATTTTTGTTAGTGGTTATTTGTTTACATGTTCAACTTACAATTTTAGTTTTAATCTTATTAGTTTTCAGACCTTAAATTGTGTACGTGCTTTATGTGGATATCTTTTCTTCTTATTATGTTTATTCCAGAAGGTCTCCTCCGCTTTCTTAGGAGGTAACCTATGAGACTTGCTGGGTATCCTGTCGTGATACTTAGCCTGTGAGGTCCTGTTTCTTTTTTTCATGGATGCAGATAATACTGATCACGTTCCTAGCACTACAGGATAGGACTAGCTTCCAGCTCAGATTTTTCCCTGCTTCTCTACTCGTTTGGGGCTCAAACTCACTATTGATTTATATTGTTTCATTAGTTGGGGTATGCCCCGAGGGCGTAGAAATTCAGTATTCTTAGAGGCTCATGACTAAGTATAGTGGGTATTACACAATTTTTATTCTCACTTGGGTATTTTGTCGAGACTTATGACTTAACTCCCAGTTCGAATTTTTGTTCTTTTATTTTACAATAAATATGTCATGGTATCCTTTTGGGTCACTTTAGTTATCATGATTCATAGTACAAACATAACTAAGGGTTCACACTTCACATCGCACCTTAGTTTTTGGGGCGTGACACGTTGGTATCAAAGCCTTAGGTTTTGGTAGTCCTTGAAAGTCATGAGCCGTGTCTAGTAGAGTCCCACTTATGAGTATGTTGTGCACCATACTTATATCTGGGAGGCTGCAGGGCATGTTAAGAAAATTTCTTTTCTTTGATTCTTACATCGTGCGTTAGAGATAAATGTTTCAGAATTCTAACAATCTTTTATCTTTTGTTTCAAAACAAGATGGTTAGAACAAGATCAACTTCATCCTCTTCTACTAACGATATAGGGATACCAGTTTCTAATCATCAAGAAGCAGCACCAGAGGTGCAGACAACACCAGTGGCGCCGGCTGCAGTTAGAGGACGTGGCAGAGGTAGAGGTCAGAATACCAGGGGTAGAGGTGGAAATGTCACAGGTAATCAGGCTCATGGTAGGGCTGCTAGACAGGCACAAGCTCTACCTCAGCAGGTTGATAATGATCATGTGGAAGTCACACCCCCACCTAACCTACTCAAGGCGAATCAACCACAGCAGTATGATGATCGAATTAATAGAATTTTGAATTTTCTGGAGTCCCTAGGCCCTCCGGTTGGTGGTCGTGCACCTATTCATGCTCATCATCAGGACCCTCATGATTCAGATGAAGAGGAAATAGAAGATGATTTTCAGTCCTCACCTGGAGTACCACCACCAGCTGTCCCTGCAAATATTGCCCAGCCAGTGCAGTTACTAAGAGGAAAAATTGATCCATATGCCTTTTTGAGATTAAAACCTCCTATTTATACCGGTATAGACAAGACGAATGAGCCAATGTTATTTTTGGAACAGATAGAGGAAATGTTTATTTCTTCGGGTTGCCTCGAAACACAAGCCACAGAGTTAATTGGGTTTCGGTTGAAGGGTGCAGTAGGGCAATGGTGGAGAGGTTACAAGAAGGCCAAAGATTCTACATTACCACACTTACTTGGCCACAGTTTAAAGAAGCTTCCAAGGCTAAGTTTTTTCCTAGCAGTCGGATGGATGAGCTCCGGTGTCAGTTCGAACATCTTAAACAGGGCACCATGTCAGTGATTGAATACGAGATGGAATTCACAAACTTGGCAGAGTATGCACCTAATTTGATACTGACAGAGAGAGAAAAAGTTAGAAGGTTCATTGAATGCTGGAATCCACATATGGCCAAAGATATGACTTCGCATCAGGATGACAAGACTTACCTTCAGGTAGTTAATATTGCTACGCGCAATGAGGCTTTGGATAAAATCGCCAGGGAAGCTAGGGAGAATGGAAAGAAGGCTAGAACCACAGGTAGTTATAGTGGACTTTCAGTTGGGAGAAAGAACATGAATCATTCAGCTCAGAGTCAGTCAGTAGCTCACTCGTCTCCTTATCCAGCTCCATTTAGACAAGGCCAGCAGAGTAAGGGTCAAGCTTATCTGGGGCACAATTCAACTAGTGAAAGTCAGACTCAGTTCTCATATCCTATTTGTCCCACGTGCAACAAAAGACATCTCGAGCAATGCCTTTTGGGTCAGAGAGGATGTTATCACTGCTATGAACCATGTCACCTTATGAAAGATTGTCCACGTCTCAGGCATGCTCCAGGGAAGGCTCCAGCAACACAGGCACCTTCCACAGGTAACTAGTTAGTAGCACCTCCTCCAGTTCGGGCAACTAATACTCAGACTGAGCATGGTGCAAATAGAGGTGGATTTCAGGGAGGAGGCGGACCGGCCAGACTATGCATTTCAAGATAGGAAGAATGCTGAGGCATCTAACAAAGTTATTACAGGTATTCTCTCAGTTTATGGTTGCCTTGCTTAAGTATTAATTGATCCTGGTTCAACCTTCTCCTATGTGTCTCCTTATTTCTGTGTCAAGTTTGGAAAAGCACCAGAACAGTTAGGGGTTCCCTTTGAGGTATCCATGCCCATAGGGAATATGTTAAAGTTGAATATATATTCAGGGATTGCATCATCACAGTTCAGGGCCGAGAAATATTAGCTGATTTAAACTTGTTAGATATGGTTGACTTTGATTGGTTATCTTCTTGTCATGCTATAGTTGACTTCCACATGAAGACATTTAAATTCTCATTTATTAGGGAAGATCCAGTTATAATTAGAGGTGAATTGTGTACGCATGTGGGTAATTTTATTTCTCATACCTTAAGGCTAGAAAGCTAGTGAGTAGCGGGTGTTTGGCGTATCTAGCACATGTGTGGGATTTGAAAGCCGACTCCCCAATGCTTGAATCAATACATATTGTGAAAGAGTTTCCAGAAGTGTTCCCGGATGATCTCGCAGGAATACCACCAGATAGGGAGATTGAGTTTGGCATAGACACATTGCAAGGAACTCGGCCAATTTCGATTCCTCCTTATAGAATGGCTCCAGTTGAGCTACATGAACTCATGAAGCAGTTACAAGACCTTTTAGATAAGGGGTTTATTCGACCTAACGTTTCACCCTGGGGTGCTCCACTGTTGTTCGTGAAGAAAAAAGATGGTTCCTTACGGATGTGCATAGATTATAATAGATAGGCAGGTTCGTATACTTCGAACCAAAGATGTTTCTTCGGTAAAACTAATATGGAGCAACCATTCAGCTCAGGAAGCTACGTGGGAGCCAGAGGAAGCCATGAGAAAAAAATATCCCTATTTGTTCGAGATTTCAGGTACATAATTCATTCAAAGAGACGAACTTGAGCCAAAGCTTTAAAGGTGAGTTAATTGAGGATTATTTTCCTAGTAGGGAATTCCATAATAACCCTTGTGCTTCATGTGTTCGATAAATCTAAGCAATATCTTCTTATACTCCAACACTCAGTTCACTCTACCCTTGTTCAATACTACTCTGCATGTGACAGAACTACAGGCCTACGGGTATTACTATTTTTTATGTGCCTTTAATTGTGATACTTAAAGTTAGTTTAATATTTAGTTTCAGAATTCATTCATGCATTAATGTGATCACATTCAGAAGGGAGAGCTAGTCGACCTCCCCTTGCATGAGTGCCACCAGGGCCAGGGTTAACTACCCAATGCTCGTAGGGGCTATTGTTTGTTAGAGAGATAGGCCGACACTATCCCGTGCGTGTTTCCAGATCCCACATACGCAGGGCCACTATATTTAACTTAAATTATATTTTTGTTAGTGGTTATTTGTTTACATGTTCAGCTTACAATTTTAGTTTTAGTCTTATTAGTTTTCAAACCTTAAATTGCATACGTGCTTTATGTGGATATCTTTTCTTCTTATTATGTTTATCCCAGAAGGTCTCCTCCGCTTTCTGAGGTAGCCTATGAGACTTGCTGGGTATCCTATCGTGATACTTAGCCTGTGAGGGCCTGTTTCTTTTTTTCATGGATGCAGATAATACTGATCACGTTCCCGGCACTACAGAATATGACTAGCTTCGAGCTCAGATTTTTCCCTGCTTCTCTGCTCGATTGGGACTCAAATTCAGTATTGATTTATATTGTTTTATTAGTTGGAGTTTGCCCAGAGGGCATAGAAATTCAGTATTCTTAGAGGCTCATGACTAAGTATAGTGGGTTGTACACAATTTTTATTCTCAGTTGGGTATTTTGTCGAGACTGATGACTTAACTCCCAGTTTGAATTTAGTTCTTTTTTTTATATTAGAATAAATATGTCATGGTATCCTTTTGGGTCACTTCAGTTATCATGATTCACATTACAACTTAGTTAAGGGTTCACTCGACAGGTTGCTTGGGTCGAGTGCCAATCACGTCGCACCTTAGTTTTTGGGGCGTGACAGTAAATCAAGAAACATAGTATTTCTTAAGGTTTTATCTTGCCCATGGTTGATATTTTTATATGCTATTCCGCGTTAAATCCTAGATCTATTTTTGCATAAATATGTTATTAATAATGCAATGTTTAATACCAATATATGTTGCATTACAAAATTTATACATGGAAGTAGAATATTATAGTAATAATACAAAAATTACGATTATAGACCGAGGTTAGGGGCGAGCCACCTTATGGGAAGCGGTGTCATCACGTGATACCGCTTCACCCCAAAGACTTATTAGATGTATATATAAGTAAAACCAAGCAATGTGTAGAAAAAATAAATAGGTGACACTACTTAAGGTAAAAAGGCTCACTGGTTTAAGTGGTTAGTTGAGGTAAAGAGTTCGATTCCTTAAAGTAACAACAAAAATCACTTGAGCTGGAATTCACTTATTAGTCTAGTTGACAATAAATGTAATCAAATCATTCTAATAAAAACTCGTTGTAGAGAGTTATAATAGTGTCTTGAATTTTGTGATTTTTTAAATATGATATCATTATAGTAATTTATTATATGTTCACTTCTTTGCTTATCTATTAAAAAATTGACATCACTTGCGAAAAATTCTACGTAATCCTCTAGATTAAGCTTAGTCGTGCAAATCAAATATTGACTTTCTATTACACGTTTTAAGCAAATTATTTTTCGTAATGCAAACCAATCAAATAAATAGATCCTGAACGGAGCATGGGATTTATAAAATTTTCTAATGTACATAATTATACTTGGTTGAAATAAAAATTTTCACCTTCCACCAAAAAAAAAAAGTAATATTAACACATTGGACAAATGGTCTGATTCTTCCAAAATCAAAAATAAATCCAAGCATCAGTTATTTTCTTTCTTGCAATTAAATTGCAAATTGTGATCTCAAATATTAGATAAAACGTTTCATTTTCTCAAATCGTTATTTTAAAGATAGGTTCATTTGGATATAACTGTATATATTGTGTTATATCACTAATTTTTGTTTCTTGTTTTGCAGATTAAGGATGTTAAGATTTGAAGTATGACAAAAAAAGAAAGTTAAAAGAGGAGAATACTATATGACCCGTGTGGACATTATGTCTTGGTTATTACATTCATTTTGTACACTATTAAAATTTTATATCATAAATTTAATTAAAAATCTGTGATCTCAAATATTGGATTAATAAAAGTGACTCAAATTTGTTTAAATGGGGCAACGCATGCGAGTTAGATAAATTAATGTGTGAGTGAAATTGTGAATAGCTTTGTGTAATTAGAATTTTGCAAATCGTAGCAAACGATGCAGATAAGAATTGGAACAAAAAAATATTCATATTTTCATGAATTTCACTATACAAATAGATAAAAATTATCTTTAACTAAAAATAAACAGAAAATTAATCTAAAAGACTAGTTCTATCCCTCAATATAATGACCTATGTCTTCATAGGCCGAATACTCGTTATAGTCAACAGCTTGATTTTTGCAAAAGTACTTCACATGCATCTGAAGTCAGCGCTAGCATTCCAACATTACTACCTCGCTCGAACTCAACTTCCAAACCTTCACAAGTGACTTGTAGTTTTCCACAATGTATGGGACGTTGTGCCTCATGGTGGCTTATTTGAACTTTTCCATTTAAATTTATGGTAAATTTTGTGGAATGACCAGAAGCAAGATTATTCATAATGGCATCGACAATCCAATTTTCATAACTCTTAGGTAAAGCTTCAAAAGCTGCGTCAATGAAGTTTTGACCTTTCTCATCTTGATAAAACTTAGGAGAAACATTATTTTTCCAAAGAATTGTATCATTATAGGTAATCTTGGCGTGAAAGTCATCATAGAAGAAAGTATAATCATCGGTAGGGTTCTTGACTAAGAAAGTGAGCTTCCAACTCTCGGGATTATCCAAGGATGAAGGTGGCGGAGTGCTTAACATAGAAAAGAGTGAAGGAGAGACATATGTAATACGAAACTTAGGGTCTTGAACTTCTTGAATAACTCTAGGGTCTTGGACTTCTTTAGTAGCCTTCGGAAAGTACAAATACAAAGCTAGTACGACACCCAATGCTATAGTAAGTATCCCAATCAGTATGCCCAACGCTAGATCACACCAAGAATTTTCGGCCGCATCAACTATCTTAATATTATCGGCAGATTTTTCCATTTGTTAAGAAAGGTAGAATAATACCAGAGAAAAGGTTAGAAAATGAATTGCAGGTAGCAAATTTGAGATGAAAATTAATGTTGGTATTGTGGGTTTATATAGATTGTACCACGGCCAAATCCAACTTGAAAAGGGATTTACGTTTTTCAATCAAAATTGGAGTTGGAAAAGGAGCAGTAATAACTAATTTTAACGTTTTTATGCCAGCGTTTATCTAGATTAGGAGTTTGTTCTTCAGTTTTTATTTTTTCGTGACAGCTCATATATGTTTGAGATCACATAAAATTTTAACATTTTCCTCTTTTAGGTTTCCTTTTTGGTCTTTATTCAAATTCCTTAATTGTCGATCAAGAACAAATGATTTCTTAAGGTGTTTCTTTATTTTCCATTCGGTGTTCAGTACTTATATTAGGATCGGTTAAATTTGAATTCGCGTCGAAAAGTCTTACATTAAGAGATAAAACTCTCCCTAACAAAGGCTACTCCGATCTATACCAAAGACTCGAACTCAAGACATCTAGTTTTGATCTTGCCTAAGGTTGTTTTTGTAACGACCCGGTGAGTCGTTACGTAGAACCTGCATTATAATTGTTGTTATTGACTTGTCATAAGTTGGTTATTCTGTTATTGATGTGTCAGAGTCGATAGGCTTGAAATCGAATGGTTGTAGTGAGATTTTAGTCGTTTAGCCTTTAAAGATAGCCTTAAAATAGGAAAAGTCAATTGAGAGTTGATTTATTGGTAAACGACCTCGGAACGCGGATTTTATGGCTCGGATAGCTTCGTTAGGTGATTTAGGACTTAGGAGTGTGTTCAGAATATTTTGTGATGTCTGGTGTAGAATTAGGCTTGAATTGGCGAAAGTTAATTTTTGGTGATTACCGGTCGGCAATGAAAAATAGGATATCAGGGTTGGAATGGAATTTCGACAGTTGGAACAGGTTTGTAATGTCATTTTGGATGTGTCTGCAAAATTTCAGGTCAATCGGAGTTGTTTTGGATAGTTTCGGCATAGTTGGTGGATTTTAGAAAATTGAAAGTTCTTAGGCTTGAATCTGATGTGATTTTGATGTTTTGAAGTTATATTTAGCGTTTTGAGAGTGCAACTAAGTTTGAATGATCGAATGTAACGTGTTAGTATGTTTGATTGGGGTCCTGAGGGGCTCGGGATTGATTTCGGATGGTTAACGGGAAGTTCGGAGTTGAAAAAAATAGCAGCTGCTGGTTTTCTGGTTACTGATGTAACCGCACCTCGGAAGAAGGATCGCAGGTGCGGGACCGAAGGAGCGGACAAGGCTCCGCAGGTGCGGGGAAGGTCGCAGGTGCGGGAGCTTGGGCGCAAGTGCGGAAACCCCTAGACAGTATTAAATTAAACCCTCCGCGATCATAACCTATTTTAACACCATTTTTTGAATGGGAAGAAGATTTTGAGGCGATTTTGAAGACGAAAAATCAGTGTTCTTCATAGAGGTAAGTGTTTTGGACCTTAAAACTCATTTATGGATGATTATAAAACACAATATCAGTGTTAAATTCATGAAAATGAGTAGAAAAAGGTGGGTTTAGGGCTTGAGATTATGAGACCTTTAGGGATTGGTTTGAGGGGCCAAACGAACTCCGATTTTAGCGTTCATTATATGTACTAACTCGTGAGATGATGAAGAACAATTTTGTATAAAATTTTCTGAGTTTCGGGACACGGGCCCGGGGGTCGAGTTTTGAGCTAAATTTGATATTTTTCGATTGGAATTTATTCCTTAAGCATAAATTGATGATAAAAATCTGAACTTGGTAGATTTGGAGCCTTCGGAAGTTGATACGAGAGGAAGCGTGTTGCGGAATAGTTTCTGGGCTGGTTTTGAGGTTAGTAATGTCTTTAAATCCTGTCCTGAGGGTATGAAACCCCGGACTATGCACCCCTTCACGGGTTTTGGAATGCAAAGATTGGAACTTTGGAAATATATTCCCAATTTAGGCAACTATTGAGTTGAGAAACTGATTTTTAAGCCTATTCTTAATAGTATTGATATATTTTTATATGATTTGGGTTGTAAGCCATGTTTGGGGCCTAATGCCGATCCCCCTTGGGGGTTGTTTTTACTGTTTTTCCTCACTTGATATGTTATGATTTTTACTCAGTCTTTTCTTGATAATTGTTTTGGACACTCAGAGTATTTTTAAACTATTTCTTGAAAATGAAACACTATTTTGGGTTGAGAACCCGATATATTTATGGCCTGAAGGGAAAATTGAGAGTGTCTAACTGAGTGAGGCTGCGGGCCTATATTGTGAGGATGCTATGATATGAGTGAGTCTGCGGGCCTATATTGTGAGTGATTTATGCCATGATGTGACTTGTTATAGCGCTTGGGCTGTAGGACCCCCTCCGGAGTCTGTACACACCCCCAGTGAGCGCAGGTACCTAATGAGTGATGCCTGATGGGCTGATACTGAGTGACTGTGAGGATGCCTGATGGGCTGATACTGAGTGACTGTAAGGATTCCTGATGGACTGATATCGAGTGATGGTGAGGATGCCTGATGGGCAATGGTTACGAGAAATTACTTTTAGCCCGATGGGCAGTTTTATGAGGATTTTACTAAGTTTTCGAACTATGATTTAATTCGTTTTCAAACTGGTGTTACTGAGAATTTTACTGAGATATACTGATATTACACTTGTTTTCAAAGGATTTCTGGAAACTGATTTCAAACTTATTATTTGATGAATATTACATGGTGACTTGGTGTTTTACTGGTTTTGTGAAATTGTTCATGCTGTGTGTTTTAAATTCTCTAACTGTGATTTATTTTCATTACTACTGAGTTGGCATACTCATCGTTACTCCCTGTGCCTCTGTGCACAGATCCAGGTGACGGCCCGGAGCAGTAGCTGTCTCAGTTCGTTAGCAGCAAATACGGGATTTCGAGGTAGCTGTCTAGCGTCCAAAGCTTCTCCATTTCCCTTCCTTATTTAGTTTTAGCATTTCATTCCTAGACTTTATTTAAGATATTAGTAGAGTTAGTTTTATTTCGTAGATGCTCGTGACCATGTTAACTCCAGTCTTGGGAGAGTTGTTTAGATTACTATTGGGGCATCAAGATTTAAATAAATTATTTCTATGCTATGGGTGTTGCTTATTATATAATTGTGAACTCTTATAATTGAACAAATACGTAGTAAGGTGATGGTTGGCTAGCCTAGTTCCACGATAGGCGCCATCACGACCTGTTAGGATTTGGGGTCGTGTCAAGTTGGTATCAGAGCTCTAGGTTACATAGGACTCAACAGTCATGAGCAGGTTCAGTAGAGTCTTGCAGATCGGTACGGAGATGTCTGTACTTATCTTCGAGTTGCTTCAGAACTCTTAGGAAACATATATATCTTTTTGAACTCTTTCGTGCCAATCTATTGATTCTTGAAATCTAAACTTATGTTGTTTCATTCTCTCACAAATGGTGAGGACACGCAATACCGATCAAGGTGACCAGGCACCAGCCAGAACCACAAGGGGTCGGGGTCGTGGTAGAGCTGGGGGACCTGCCCGTGCAGCAGCCGGGACAGTGCCACAGGATCCCCAAATCGTTCAAGATCAGGTTCCCGCCGACGTTGCTCCAGCGGGACAGGCTCAGGCACCTGTTGTGCCTATTGTTATTCCGGGTCTTCAGGAGACCCTGGCTCAGATATTGACGGTGTGTTCCAGTTTAGCTCAGGCAGTGTCTATGACCACTACTGCCAATGTAGCTTAGGCCGGGGGAGACAATCAGACTCTAGCTGCCCGGGCACATGAGCCAGTTGTACGAGGTATTTAGGCACCGGGAGCAGCCCCAGATCAGCCAGTTGCTCCAGTTCAGGGTTGTGTGGTCCCTTCTATGCCTGAGGATGATCAACGCAGGTTGGAGAGGTTTAGCAGACTTCAGCCTCCGACCTTCAGCTGTACAGAGGGCGAGGATGCCCAAGGTTTTCTTGATAAATGTCAGAAGATGCTTCGTACTGCAGGTATTCTGGAGACCAGCGGGGTTTCATTTGCTACCTATCAGTTTGCTGGTGCTGCTTTTACTTAGTGGGAATCATTCGAGAGGCGTAGTTCGGTTGGTTCAGCATCGCTCACCTGGAAGCAGTTCTCCACGATCTTTTTGGAGAAATATGTTCCTCACCACAGAGAGGAGCAGCGCAGGCAGTTTGAGCAGCTGCGCCAGGGAGAGTTGTCAGTTACTCAATACGAGATGAGGTTTTCTCAGTTGGCCGGACATGCTTCAGAGTTAGTCCCCACTGACAGGGAGCGTATCAAGAGATTTGTGGATGGTCTCACGTATCAGCTTCAGATTTTGATGACTAGAGAGATGGTGTCTGGAGCCACGTTTGAGCACGTTGTTGATATAGCTCGGGACATTGAGTCGGTTTGCAGGCAGTAGCGTGAGGAGAGAGAGGCTAAGAGGCCTCGGGGATCAGGTAGCTTCAGTGGTGCTCCTCCCAGAGGGCAATTCCAGCCTAGCAGAGGTCGTCCATTTAGACCTCCACAGCCAGCTCGCCCAGCTTACAGTGGTGTATCGTCGGGGTAGGGTCCTTGCAATTATCATCAGGGGCGTTCATTTTTTAGTGCCCTTCCATCTTAGAGCTCTGCCCGAGCATTATCTTATCAGGGTTCTTCTATGCGAGGTTCGTTTGGTGGTTATCAGGGTGGCAGAGGTTCTCATCAGTTTTCATCTCCAGCTCCAGGTAGTTGTTATGAGTGTGGAGAGTTCGGACATGAGTGGAGGCAGTGTCCCCATCGTCCTAGTAGTTCATCTCAGCAGAGGGTTCAGCCCTCGGCTTCAACCCCAATCACTTCACCACCTACCTAGGCATCTAGGGGTGGTGGTCAGGCAGCTAGAGGTCGTCCTAGAGGGGGAGGTCAAGCAGGTGGAGGCCAGCCATGTATTTATGCACTTCCGGCTAGGCCTGATGCGATGGCATCTGATGCGGTGATTACATGTACTATTTCAGTTTGTCACATTGATGCTTTGGCTTTATTTGACCCTGGTTCCACGTACTCGTATGTTTCATCTTATTTTTTCCACTTCCTGAATATGCCCCGTGAGTCTTTATTTACGTCTATTCATGTTTTGACTCCGGTGGGCGATACTATTCTTGTGGACCGTATGTATCGGTCAGGCCTTATATCTATTGGGGATCTGGAGACCCGAGTGGACTTGATGTTACTCAGTATGGTTTCTTTTGATGTAATTCTGGGCATGGATTGGTTATCCCCATGTCATGCTATTCTTGATTGTCACGCTAAGATCGTGACCCTAGCTATGCCCGTAGTTCCGAGAGTTGAGTGGAAAGGTTCTATAGAGCACGTGCCTACCAGAGAGATTTCTTATTTAAAGGCTCAGGGTATGGTTGAGAAAGGGTGTGAGTCCTATATTTCTTTTGTGAGGGATATTAGTAGTGAGACTCCATCTGTTGATTCTGTTCCTGTAGTCCGTGATTTTCCGGACGTATTTTCTGCAGACCTTCCAGTCATGCCACCTGATAGGGATATTGATTTTGGTATTGACTTGGTGCCCGACACTCGGCCTATTTCTATTCCACCTTACCGTATGGAACCATTAGATTTGAAAGAATTGAAGGAGCAGCTTAAGGAACTCTTAGATAAGGGGTTTATCCGACCTAGTGTGTCGCCTTGGGGTGCGCCGATGCTGTTTGTGAAAAAGAAGGATGGCTCCATGCGTATGTGCATTAATTATAGACAGCTGAATAAGGTTACGTTGAAGAACCGGTATCATTTACCTCGTATTGATGACTTATTTGATCAGCTTCAGGGAGCTAACGTGTTCTCCAAGATTGACTTAAGGTCTGGCTATCATCAGCTGAAGATTCGGGATTCTGACATTCCAAAGACTGCTTTCAGGACCAGATACGGTCATTATGAGTTTCTGGCTATGTCATTTGGGCTGACCAATGCCCCAGCCGCGTTCATGCAATTGATGAACAACGTGTTTCAGCCTTACCTTGACTCGTTCGTCATTGTATTCATTGATGACATCCTGGTTTATTCCCGTAGCTAGGAAGAGCATGCTCAACACTTGAGGGTTGTGTTACAGAGATTGAGGGAGGAGAAGCTTTATGCAAAGTTCTCCAAGTGTGAGTTTTGGATTGGTTGAGTGGCTTTCTTGGGGCACGCGGTGTCTAGTGAGGGTATTCAGGTTGATCCGAAGAAGATTGAGGCAGTGTAGAGTTGGCCCAGACCGTCCTCAGCTACAGAGATTCGGAATTTCCTTGGTTTAGCGGGATATTACCGTCGTTTTGTGGAGGGATTATCTTCTATTGCTTCACCATTGACTAGATTGACCCAGAAGAGTGCTCCATTCAGATGGTCTGACGAGTGTGAGGAGAGATTTCAGAAGCTCAAGTCAACATTGACCACAGCTCCGGTTTTGGTATTGCCTATTGGTTCGGGTTCTTACACAGTCTATTGTGATGCTTCGAGAGTTGGTTTGGGAGCGGTGTTGATGCAGGACGGTAGGGTGATCGCCTACGCGTCTAGAGAGTTGAAGGTGCACGAGAAGAATTACCCAGTGCACGATCTTGAGTTAGCTGCCATTGTTCATGCCTTAAAGATTTGGCGGCATTACTTGTATGGGGTACAGTGTGAGATTTTCACTGATCATCGTAGCTTGCAGTATCTGCTAACACAGAAGGACTTGAATTTGCGTCAGAGGAGATGGTTAGAGCTTCTCAAGGATTATGATCTTACTATTTTGTATCGCCCGGGGAAGGCCAATATGGTGGCCGATGCCTTGACTCGCAGAGCCGAGAGTTTGGGGAGTCTAGCTTACCTTGCAGCAGCGGAGCGACCATTAGCACTTGATGTTCAGGCTTTAGCGGGTCAGTTGGTGAGATTGGATTTGTCAGACCCTATGCGGGTGTTCTTCTCTTTATGATCAGATTAAAGCTCACAAGTATTATGACCGCCACTTGTTAGTTCTTCAGGATAGAGTTCGACGGGGTGATGCCAGGGATGTAACTATTGGTGATGACGGAGTTATGAGTATGCAGGGCCGTATTTGTGTGCCCAATGTGGATGGTATTCAAGAGTTGATATTAGTAGAGTTTATTCTGAGACAGCAGTATTGGTGGAGGCGGATGAAGAGAAATATTGTTGAGTATTATTTGATGAATACTATATGGTGACTTGGTATTTTACTGATTTTGTGAAATTGTGTATATGTACTGTGTGTTTTAAAATTCTCTGACTGTGATTTATTTTCATTACTACTGAGTTGGCGTACTCATCGTTACTCCCTGTGCCTCTGTGCACAGATCTAGGTGACGGCCCGGAGCAGTAGATGTCTCAGTTCGTTAGCAGCAAATACGGGATTTCGAGGTAGCTGTCCAACGTCCAAAGCTTCTCCATTTCTCTTCCTTATTTAGTTTTAACATTTCATTCCTAGACTTTATTTAAGACATTAGTAGAGTTAGTTTTAATTGAACAAATGCGTAGTAAGATGATGGTTGGCTAGCCTAGTTCCACAATAGGCGTCATCACAACCTGCTAAAATTTGATATCGTGGCAGTTTTACTCACTACTATTAGGCTATAAAGTGAACGAAGGCCCGTCAAAAGAGGAAGTTCCTTTCATGTAATACAACAAATTTTAATGTAACAATAGTTTTAAGGATAACTATTTACGTGGGGAATGGACTTTTCTAAAGTGCATTTTGTCTTTATATTCTTATTCAAATGGAACTAAGATACATTATAGGAATTTTTCATATTCTCTTTCGTATTAAATTATAGATCTATTTTCACAATAATACAAAGTTCAATATCAGTCTACATTGCATTACAAAATTAATACATAAGCACAAAACATTAGAGTAATAACACAATAATTATAATTATAGTCAGAGCTTAATCATGCAATTCAAATGTTGTTTCAGTTACACGTTTTTAAGCAAATTATTCTTCATAATGCAAACCAATCAAATAAATAAAATCCTAAACAGGCCGAGTGAACAGAGTTGAAAGAATAAAAAATGTAATATTAACACATTGGCCAAATTGTCACGTTTTTATTCTTCCAAAATCAAAAATATAATTAGGGACCATAAGATGTATCCTCCTCCATTTTAAGATCAACTAGTCTCCGGGTACGTTAATTTTTATTAATTACATAAACATTGTATTAAAAATTATATTTTAGTTATAAAATAAAAAATTAAATTTTAAAAAATTGATGAATATTGATTCTATATAGCTAACTTAATAAAAGAAGAAATTCTTTCATATATAAGTTCTCAATCATCTTTCCTTATATTTAACCTAAATTTAGTACGCGTTCTATAATTTCATCACCTCAAATTCATAAGTTATCATGTTTTTTTAAATATTTAAGATATTTTCTGAATTCTTTCTGGGAAGCTATTTTCAAGTTCATTCATATTTTTTTTATTTTCATGTTCAGTCTAGATGACACAAAGATAATCAGCTAACTAACTGAGAAGACAATCTTTATTTTCTTTCTCGGAAATAAAATGCAAATTATTTACTTCTTCGATCAATAAGAAATATTATATGAATTGATTGATTCTAATAAATTAAAAGAGAATAGATTATATATATATATATATATATATATATATATATATAAAATAAATGTACATGTCACATTTATTTTGTAAGAATTCAAAGAGCGTGTTTTTTGGAATACCTTATGAAATTATTTTTGTTTCAATGATATAATATTGAATTCCAAACTAACGCATTTTGCAAATTTGGAAACAATATTTAGTTATATCTTTTATGTGACATACTTTTATCAACATTATTCAAAGATTTGTTAAATAACATAAAAATTTTGTTCTTTTTAGAAATTTGAGAGTGAGGTTGGTCCTACAATTCCTAGAAAAAAAGATGGATAATTGAAAATTTAAAGACAATAAATCACTAATTTTGAACCAATATTATACCACAAAAATTCATATATATTAAGAACTACAAGCCGTCAATGAATTAAAAGAACTGAAAGGTGAAGAAACAAAATTAATGAGCCACCACTTAATACAAAATCCAATAAAATTATTGAGTAAGAACTTTAAACTTATCTAAGTGATAATAAAAATATTACTGGACTATATAATAAGAAAATAATCAAGTCAAACAAAAACTGAAAATAACTTGTGACATGNAATAATAAAAACATTACTGGACTATATAATAAGAAAATAATCACGTCAAACAAAAACCGAAAATAACTTTTGACATGCTTAAGTATTAGCTGAACTAAGAAGTCTCGTTTAGAAAGAGTTTAATATTTAATTTAACTTTTTAATATAACCTTCTTAATATGGGAGAAATTCAAAAATAGACAGATGTACAAGTGGTCATTCAAAAATAGCCACTGTTTCAAAAGTAATCAAAATTTAGTCACTTTTCATGTAAAGATAAATATGAACAAAAACACTATTCAAAATCCGGAAAATACTCCAGCATATTATATTGGAGTTCCAACATAAGTATAATGGAACTCCGGTATATTATACTGGAGTTCCAGCAAAGTATATCGACCAGCATAATATGCTGAAAGTTCATACACAAGTGCACGGAACTCCAGTATATTATGCTGGACCGGTCTTTGTTGCAGCCAAATAGTGGCTATTTTTCAATGACTTGGCAAACGCTGACTATTTTTGAATGACCAGTCCGAAAACTGGCTAGCCCGTTTTATTTTTACCCTTAATATTACATATTTTTAAATAATTAACTTTAAAATGTAACTTATAACATAATTTACATGACTATTTAAATAGAAAAAAAAGTTATATAAATAAATATTACTCAATTTTAAATTTCTAAATATTAAGAATTCCTATATTATTTAAATATAAAAATATTTAATAATCATAATACTAGTTTATTTGAAAGTCCTAAATTTTAGTTCAGACTAGAACAGCAATTTCCTACATTCAGACAAGAAAATGTGCAACATGTCTCACATACCTTCAGAAATCCTTTGTTTACTGATTTACAGATTAAGAAATTTGAAAAAAGACCAAAAAGGAAAGCTAAAAGAGGAGAATGTTAAAATTTTATGTGATGTCAAACATTTAAAATTAGAAATTTGTGATCTTAATCATTGGATCAAAAGGAAAATAAGACTGCTCAAATATGTGAGTGTAGTCAGAACTTTGCACACTGTAGCAAATGAAGCAGATAAGAATTGGAACAAAATTATACGTATTATTATAAATTTCGCTACAAAAATAGAAAAAATATTCATTGACTNATGGAACAGAATTATACGTATTATCATAAATTTCGCTAAAAAAATTGAAAAAATATTCATAGACTTGTTGTTCCAAGAGAATGGTATAATAGAAGAAAATATTACACATAAAATTAGAATCGTATGGTTAATGAAAATAGTAAAAAAAAAAATTATATATTAGTATAAAATATAACTAACTTCTACTAATTTTTTGTAACGACCCGGTCTGTCGTTACGTAGAACTTGCATTTTTATTGCTGTTATTGCCTTGTCATAGGTTGGTTATACTGTTATTGATGTGTTAGAGTTGATAGGTTTGAAATCGGAATGGTTGTAGTGAGAGTTTAGTCGCTTAGTCCTTAAAATCGGAAAAGTCAAATGAGGGTTGACTTATTGGTAAACGACCTCGGAATGCGGATTTTATGACTCGGATAGCTTCGTTAGGTGATCTGGGACTTAGGAGTGTGTTCGGAGTATTTTTGTGAGGACCGGTGTAGAATTAAGCTTGAATTGGCAAAAGTTAGTTTTTGGAGATTTTGGTCGGCAGTGAAAAATAGGCTATCGGGGTCGGAATGGAATTCCGGAAGTTGGAACAGGTTCGTAATGTCATTTTGGATATGTCTGCAAAATTTCAGGTCAATCGGAGTTGTTTTGGATAGTTTTGGCATCGTTGGAGGATTTTACAATTTTCAAAGTTCTTAGGCTTGAATTTGATGTGATTTTGGTGTTTTGATGTTATTTTTACTGTTTCGGAAGTGCAACTAAGTTTGAATGATCATATATGAGGTGTTGGTATGTTTGATTGGGGCCCCGAGGGGCTCGGGATTGATTTTGGGTGCTTAACGGAAGTTTTAAAGTTGATAAAATGCAGCTTCAGCTGCTGGTGCTGGTGTGACCGCACCTGCTAAAGTGTGACCGCAGGTGCGGGCCCGCAGGAGCGAGAAAAGCTCCGCAGATGCGGAATTTGAGAGGCTAGTAGAGGATCGCAGGTTCGGGAGGAGGATCGCACCTGCGAAGTCGCAGGTGCGGAACGTGAGTCGCAGGTGCGGAGTTAGGCAGTTTAGTGAAAAGTCGCAAGTGCGGTTGTTTTTACCGTGCGAGACATTGGTCGCAGGTGCAGAACCCCCGGGCAGAAAGTATAATTTAAAACCCTTCGCGACCATTAGACCTTTTAACACCATCTTTGGGAAGAAGCTCTTGAGGCGATTTTTGAAGAGGGAAATCAGTGTTCTTCATAGAGGTAAGTGTTTTGATCATCAAAACTCGTTTATGGGTGATTATAGAACACAATCTCAGCAATTAATTCATGAAAATCAGTAGAAAAAGGCGGGTTTAGGGCTTGAGATTTATGAGACCTTTAGGGATTGATTTGAGGGGTCAAACGAACTCTGATTTTAGTGTTCTTTATATTTACGAACTCGTGAGTTGATGAAAAACAGTTTGCTATAAAACTTTCTGAGTTTCGGGACGCGGGCTCGGGGGTCGGGTTTTGACTAATTTCGGATTTTGAGCTAAATTTGGTACTTTTCAATTGGAATTCATTCCTTAAGCATAATTTGATGATAAAAATCTGAACTTGGTAGATTTGGAGCACTCGGAGGACGAATTTAGAGGCAAGGGCACTGCGGAGTAGTATTTTAGCTGGTTTTGAGGTAAGTAACGTTTCCAAACTTGGTTCTGAGGGTTCGAAACCCCGAGCTAAATGATTTATAACTATTGTTGAGGTGACACACATGTCAAGTGACGAACGTGAGGGCGTGCACCGAGTATTTGTGGCCTGGCTTATCCCATGATACCGCTTAGTGATTATTCTATGATGATATCCGTGCTTCTATTAATGTGGTAATTGTGAGCATGTTAGAAATCATGTTAGGCATAAATGCTAGGTTTCACGCCGAAAATGCTGAGACCCGAGTGGTCTTATATTACTGTCTCATTTTGTGATTATTTGATGTCATATACTCAGTTCTGTTATAGCATATCACTTCATATCTCAGTCTCAGTATTGTTAATTACATGCATACTTATCATTATTTCGGATTGATGGAGGCATTTGTGATTCATGTGAGTGAGACTGAAGAGTAATGACTGAGTGAGGCCGAGAGCCTGTTATTGAGACAGTTATGAGAATGGACTGCACACTGCAGTGATATTTAAATCATGCCTTCGTTGGCTTGATATAGCGCTTGGGCCACTAGGGTCCCTCCTGAGTCTTTACTCTCCCAGTGAGTGCATTGATGATGAGGGATGGATCTTCCCTGGACACGGATCTTGTCCGAAGCTGATGTTATGTGAGGGATGAATTTTCCCTGGACATGGATCGTGTCTGAAGTGGATGTTATGTGAGGGATGGACCGCCCCTTGACATGGACCTTGTCCGAGTGTTGTATTCCGGAGATGGACTTTCTCCATGGGAGCTGTATCGGCCTTTTTCCTCAGTACGGAGTGACTACGGTCACCAGTGTTTATGCACATTCGGGGATGGAACTTCCCTGGGCCTGAGAGCCATATATAGTACTGAGTGGACTTCTGTGGGAAAGTTGTGAGCACTATGTGCATATACACACTGGTTTCATACATATATTTTATGATGGCATGTAGAGTATATTGGCATACTTGACATATTTACTCATCCTGATAAACTGTTAGCATGTCTAAATTCTGTATATTGTTTATTGTATAATTTTGAGGTTTGTCCGTCACTACTTCTCAGCCCATAGTTTGGGTTCGTTACTTCTGAGATGGTGTACTCGCATTACCCCCTGCACCTTGTGTACAGATCCAGGTACACCAGGACCCGGTAGTGGATATTGAGTAGGGGGCAGAGTTTTCATTGGAGTTGTCGAGGTAGCAGCTGGCGATCGCAACCTCGTCTTCTCTTCCTTATTCCACCTGTTGCACTTATTTTGAGACTATGCTGTTTATTTCTTCATTCTTTATTTTTTTTATATAACACCTCATGATTGAGTCACCGGATCCGGGGTTGGAAGTTTAAATTTAGTTTTTCAAATATTGTTTTAAACTTCAGATTCATAGTATTATTAATAAATTCTTTTAAAAATCCCATTTTTACTGGAAATGGAATTTAGCTTAGTTAAAAAGGGAGGCTTGCCTGATTCCACAACAGGCGTCATCACGACTCCGAAATTGGATCGTGACATTTTTTTATTTTTATATTTATCATTGTATTTATTTTATAAATATTGGCTTGAGATCAAAAAGCTAAAATAGAGTAACATGGTTAGTGATAATTTATCCCAACTTAGGATTAGGACGTTGTTATTTTAGGTATGTTGACTTATAACAGTTAGTAGCTTTATATCAAGTCTAATATGATAACAGTAAGTAGCTTTATATCAAGTATGTGACCTATGTCTTCATATATAGGCGTAATACGTTCTTTAGTCAACAACTTGATTTCTGCAAAAGTACTTCACATGCATCAGAAGTCATTGCTAGCATTCCAACATTGCTTCCTCGCTTGAACTCAACTTTCAAACTTCCACAAGGGACTTGTAGTTTTCCACAATGCAAGGGGCGTTGTGCCTCGTGGTGGCTTATTTGAAATTTTCCATTCAAATTTATTGTAAATTTTGTGGAATGACCAGAAGTAAAATTATTCATAATGGTGTCGACAATCCAATCATCATAACTCTTAGGCAAAACACCAAAAGTTGTATCGACGAAGTTTTGAGCTTTCTCGTCTTGATAAAACTTAGGAGCAACATTAGCTTGCCAAAGAATTGTATCGTTGTAGGTAATTTTAGCATCAAAGTCTTCATAAAGGAAAGTATAATCATTGGTAGGGTTGTTGACTAAGAAAATGAGCTTCCAACTCTCAGGATTGTTCAACTCTGAAGCTGTCGGGGTGCTTAACATAGAATAAAGTGAAGAAGAGACATATATAATACGAAACTTAAGGTTTTGAACCTCTTTAGTAAACCTAGTGTCTTGAACTTCTTTAGTAGCCCTAGGAAAGTACAAATAAAAAGCTAGAACAACACCCAATGCTATAATTAGCAGTCTAATTAGTATGCCTGACACTATATCATACCTAGAAATTTCGGCCGAATCAACTGTTTTAACATTATCGGCACACTTTTCCATTTCTTAATTCACAAGAGTAAGAATAATTTCAAAAAAGAACTTATATAGAATTTGAAATTGCAAGTGGCAAATATGTGATAGAAATTTATGTCCCTCCTTGTGGGTTTATATAGATGATAACAAGTAATAACGTTTTTATGCCTGCGTTTCTCTAGATTAGGAGTTCGCTTTTTTAGTTTTTGTTTCCCGTGACTACTCAAAAATGTTTGAAATCACATATAAAATTTTAACATTTTCCTCTTTTAGCTTTCCCTTTTGGTCTTTATTCAAATTCCTTCCATCAAGAAACAAATGATTTCTTAAGGTTTTGATCTTGCCTATGGTTGTTTACTCACTATAATTAGGCTATAAGGTGACAGGAAGGTGCGTCAAAAGAGAAGAAGTTCCTTTCATGTAATACAACAATATTAATGTAACAATTTTTATAAATAATTATTACTTGTGGAATGGACTATTTTAAGTGCATTTTGTCTTTATATTCTTATTCAAAATGTAACTAAATACATATTCCGATTTTTCCGTATTCTATTCCGCGTTAAATTATAGATCTATTTTCGCATAAATAATGTTATTAATAATGCAAACTTTAATATTAATATACGTTCAATTACAAAATTTATACATAAGAACAGAAGAATATAGTAATCTATATCTATATATATTATTATAAAAGCACGAATGTTCCATGCTAAATATTGAGCGACGCAAATATTCTTTAAATTCTAATCACCTTTTATGCCATTTAAAAATAAGGTAAGAAAATAATTCAACATACAATTGTAAATTTAGACTACTTTGAATTCAACTAAAATTGTATCGACTTAAATTCAAATTAGTTCATCGAAATTGAGCATGATAAGACTTATTATATCATAAATACATCACTTAATTAACTATATCCATATCTACGGACTAGGCACTCACTACTATTAACCGTAAATTCAAGACAAACTGTTTCCAGGAGCAATCAGTAAGTTGTCATGCAACTTGTCTAAATCTACTCTAAACATAATTTTTTTACTGCACTAAGTTTATGCACGTGGTGTTTCAATGACGTTCTAGGATAAGACGTCCTCCAAGTCGTACTCTTTTTTGTCCTCACCCGAATTTTGTCCCAATTGGGTTTACTCGGGGAGGTTTTTAACGAGGCGACGAAGAGGGCATCTCGCAGTTAAGTATAAGTTCATTGCTCGACCTCTCAACTACTTCTCCAGTTCGACCAATGAAGGGACTAGATAGACTGAGACTTCTCCGATTATGTATGAACAAAGAAAAAACATGTAAACTTCTCCAATGAATGTATAAACAAAGCGAAATATGTAAACACATGATGTTCACATGTCTCCACCAAGTTTACACATTCGCCAATCCAGTAAATAAAATTCGACCTCGTTCGAATCAATTTTAAAGTCAACATTTGACCTTGATCGAATCGACTTACATTCGACATCGTTCGAATTACTTTAAAATTTGTCATTCGACCTCGCGCAAATCGACTTACATTCGACCTCGTTTGAATCAATTTAAAGTCAACATTTGACCTTGATCGAATCGACTTACATTCGACCTAGCTCGAATTACTTTAAACGTTGTCATTCGACCTCGTTCGAATCGAATTGCACTCATTCGACCTTGTTCGAATCAATTTTAAAGTCAACATTCGACCTTGCTCGAATTGACTTACATTCAACCTCGTTCGAATAACTTAAAAGTCGACATTCGACCCTGCTTGAATCGACTTACATTCGAACTCATTCAAATCAATTTTAAAGTCAATATTCGACCTTGATCAGATCGACTTATATTCGACCTTGTTCAAATTGACTTACAGTCATTCGTCCTCGTTCGAATCAATTTTAAAGTCAACATTCGACATTGCTCAAACCGACTTACATTTGACCTTGTTCGAATTAGTTTAAAAGTCGTCATTCGGCCTCGCGCAAATCGGCTTACATTCGACCTCATTCGAATCGACTCGTATTCGACCCAGCTCGAATGAATTAAGACACTTGCATACAACTTGCGCATACTAATTAAGTATCGATTCGATCTCCCATGAGCTCAATCTTACAGTCATCCAAATTGAATTGCAATCAAAGTAGTCAATTGAGGAAGACATTCGAAGGAAAAACAAGAAACTCAGAAACGGATAGCAAAAGTATTATCATTCCAAAAGATATATTACAAGGGCCAAACAGATGCCCGCAAAACAAAACGGAAAAAAGAACAACAAAAGTACAAAGCAAGTACGCTACTCGGCAGCATCACCCCATCACCAGCACCCTCGCCATTGAAGTATTCATTGTCATACCAAGCACCTTGCTCGAGCCCGTCTAAATCATCTTCATCATCACCCTCCTCGGGCATACCGGGGTTGTAGCCACAAGCGTCCCGAGCGGCACGTGCTTTAACATGAGCATCCTCGAATTCCGCCTCAGAATCTTTCCCCACCATCATCAAGCCCCTGAATATGTCTAGATGAGCCTCATCATGAACCCATTTCTCGTACAAATCCCGTGGAACATTGGGATAAGTGGAAGCATGGGAGGAAGAAGGTTGATCCAGTTGATGCGCCTTCTCGGCCTTGAGGACGACAATATGCTCGTTCAGGTCCAAAACCTCTGTCTCTAGGCCACCAATCCGTTCCTAGAGTCTCGCCTCCATAAGCACAGACATGTCAACTTCATTTTCCCACTCAGATATAAGGATACAGATAGAATCCGCTAATGGCGCCGCCTTTGCCACAACCATCGTCCTGGCTTTCTCAGCCCTATCCAACTCCGTCGCTTTTATGGCCAACTCGCCACTCAAGCCATTGGCTCTAGCTTAACTCTGCTCGAGCTCAGCTCGCAAGGATGCCATCTGAGCCCGAAGGTCGACACACTCGGCCATAACCCCCTTACTCACCTCAAGTTCGTCCTCTTTGGCTCTCAACATTCCTTCAAGATCGCTACACCTACCGATGGCTCTCACAAGCTCATCGTTCTTCTGCTTCAGCTCATCCTCCTTATGCTTCATCTCATTCCGGAGAGACTGGAACTGTCCATCCTCGCTGACTATGCTGCTCAATGCACGATGCTTGGTATGATACTCCCTATATTTGGACTCCATTCTTTTGTAGAGAGCCTTCATCTTCTCTTCTCGACAGGCACACTCAATCTCCAGAATGAGAGTCTGATAAATAGGTAGAAAACAGTCAATAAAGACGAACAAAGTAAAGGAAATTAAGAGATACGAAACACCAAAAAGATAGAAAACTTACTCGTAGGGCCATCCCGGAGATACCTAATGACAAGTAGGCATCCTTAAGTGTCTGCAAGGTCTGATTCTCGGTGCTCGTGCAGATTGTAGTTAACAGATTGCAGTCCAAGGGAATGACGATGTTTCAGGTAGATCCCTCTATTCTCACCTCTACCCGAGTGAACCCCTCGTCGAACGTCCGCTCCTCCTTGGGGTCTATGTCAAAGTCGGACCCATCATTGTCCACGACCACAATCTTTCCTTTCCCTTCGGCAGACGAAAATGCAACCTCCACGGCCTCTGACCCCCCTCCTCCATAGCGACCTCAGTCGCCTCTGACCGCTCTCCTTCTACGGTGACCTCTAGCAGAGGAAAAATCTCCGCAACTGAAGGGCGTGCAGACTCCACACCCAAAGTAGCATCACTCTCAGGTGCGGCCACGACCGTGACCACACTGCCAACCTCCACTCTCTGCTTTTTCAGCGGAGCCATTTCCTCCTCGCCCGGCAAAGACTCGTCCATTAGATGCAATACAAGGAAGTACGAAGTGCCCGCTGGTGGAGCAGCAGCCCGACGACCAGGCCCACACAAAGCCGGAGTTTGAGAGGAAGTATTCTTCATGGACTCAGTCAGCACGAACTGCGACTCGGTTGAGGCACCCGATTGGTGAAATGCGGGAACGGGACCCTTCACCTTTTCTAAGCTCTCCGACCTAACACGAAAGGGAAAACTTTAAGTAAAAGAACAAAGGGGACCGTAATGAGGTCGAGGTAGTTAAAAGAATGGAACCCGACTTACTGGTCGAGGGCTTGGGTCCTAATTTCTTGTTGAAAGACACCCAGTCGCAGGTCAAATGCTGTGTGGGGCAAGACTCGAGCTACCAGTCACAAATATCGGCGACCAACGAAGGAGGGTGCTTCTCAGCTACACAAAAGGAAAAGAAAAAAATTAAGCCACAAAACAGGGAAAGAGGGGAAGGAGCATACTTCAACCAACGAGAATACTTACGGGCAATGTTCCACTGCTCTGGATATCCACTGGTGCTCGCCACCACGTGCTCGATTTTGACGAAAAAGAAGTTGAACCAAAATCCAAGATTTGCCTTATCGTCCATTCCTGCCTCTAGTCCTTTGGCCCAGTATTGGCGAAGATATATCATCGTTTCCCTGTGGAAGCTTGGCGCGAAAAGATGCAACAAATGGCGAATAGAGATTCCGTAGCCGGCCAGCTCCGCAAACTTGATTAGCATAAGGAAAAGCTTGTAAATGTAGGTGGAGAGTTGGGTCGGGCAAATGCCGTAGTAACGGCATAATTCCTCTGCCAATTAAGGAAGAGTGAGAGATTAATCCACTTGGAACGGGTATGCGTAAAATGCGCAGTACCTGGGCCGATGAACCTTGATCACATCGTTCCCAGCGGGAACCAGCTCAACGTGAGCGGGGATGTTGTATTTGGCCCTGAGTGTGTCTATATGTTTTTCTTCCATTTAGGACTTCACGAGCTCAGGGTCATGCGCAAGGTCCTTCGAATAATCCGACCTGCAGTCTGGGTTATGAGGAACGATCTCTTCCACACGGGGGAGGCTTTCATCCTCCATAGAAATGGCCTTCCCTCCACCAGAAGGCATAGACACTGATAGCGGAGTTGGGTCTCAGATCATCTCAGAGTTAGGATTTATGCTGGTCATCTTTTGCTAATGTGTATACGGCGGAGCCGAAAGTACAGAAGAAATAGAGATGAGAAGTTGCAGGAAATATGAACCCAAGAAGAAGGAGAAGAATGATGGGCAAGATTGAATAATCAGAGAAGGTAAATATCTTCTCCAATTGGTCTCTCCCTTCCTATTTATACAAAACCACCTCGTTCAGATCGGTGCAATCAACCATTAAACAACACTAGAATCGAAACGATAGAGGCTCGACGAACGATGCAACGCATCGAGAAGACGTGTAATGATGACGCATGCAACTGTGACGTCATCCTAAATCTGCCTCACTGACTGCAACTCTCGGAGCAACATGTCATCACCTCGGCAACAATCACCATTACTCAACCTCCACGTCTGAATTTCTCAAGATTTTCTATTGATGAAGTCCGCTCATTGAGGTCGACCAAAAGACGACCTCGATAAGCGGAGGGAATAACTGTCTGGGTCAAAATCCGGCTAATGAGATTCGGCATGAAGAGGTGATCAAGTGTGAGAACTTCAGCTCATCATGGGCGACTAGGCCGAGGTCGACCAATGCTCAACAATATGGAGCCGTCGAGAAATCCACTAAGGTCGAGGTCAAGCAACAGGAAAATGAATAACGGCTAGTATAGCTTTGGAACTTTCCAAGAGAATGTTCTATTGAATATTCCCTCTGTTGTACTTCTCTTAGGGTTTTTGGGAATATCCCATATATATGGTAGAAGAAAGAGGGAAAACGGCATGGAACATTGATTCTGATAAGAACTCTTGTGAAAAGTTGACTCTAGAGAGATAATACAAATTATTTCCTTGTCACTGTGATTCGATTTGTTGTTTGTTCCACCTTTTCTCGCATCAGATCCGAGAAAGCATCATATATCCCTATAACCATTTGTCTTACATTGTTGTCAAAGGGAAGAATCATTCACCTCATTCAATATTTGGGTGAATCATTCTTTCTATTTACATTTATTGACATTTAATATATTTATTGCTCATCACTGTCCCTCCATCCATTTTTTATAGAAATCATTTACACCGTTTGTATTAAATTTGTCCAAACGTTATTTGGTGTTATTTAATACAAGCACATGTTAGATCTAGAACTTATTATGTTTAACTAGAATTTACCCATCACCTTTCTATTGTGATTAGTTTAACAAAAGGTTTCATACTTTTTGGTCAAACAATAGGTTCATTTGGGTATAGGTGTAAACATTATGTTATAACATTTTTTACCTCGAAATACGAATAATAATTAAATTTGTATTGTGGTTTTAAGGATGTGTGATCTGATTCAATACCACTTTATAAATGACGAATTAAATAAATGAGTTGAACAGTAAAAATAAACCAAACCAGTGTTGTAGCAATATATCGACCTCGATTGAAAAAAACCTCGACATCAAGTATTAAGAACAATAGTGAAATGTAAGCAAATAAAGAGTAGTGTATGTATTATTTCTCAGTGAATGTCTCTCCTTACAAATGAATATGGTTCCTCTTTATATAGTACAGAAATCCTAAATAAGGTACAACTCTAATTTCGGAAATAAATATCATGATTGATGTCAATAACCGTTAGCAGTTCAATTACTTCTGAGATTTCCGCCGAGATCTATGGTCGATTACTAATATCTCGTTATTCCGTTATTATACGTCAGTCATGCCTGGTCTCTATCCTCCGTGGATGCTTTGATCTTCGAGCTTCATACTTTGTCATAGAGCTCGAATTATTCCTATCATGGGCTTGCCTTCGAGTCAGCTCATCCAACTCACGAAGTCGGGCATACCCGATTTCGACCTTATACAGATAGTCCCCACGTTTCTTAGAATAAAATGATAAGAAATGATTTGAGCCTCGATTCCCTGATACCTCTATCATGACGTCGTCTTCATGACATAAGCGACGGATATGACCAAAACATCCCATCGATTTGGTTCCCCAAATCATCAATGTATGTCAGTCAGCGGTCATCCACTAGTGCCACCAAACCTTCGCCACAAGCCTATAAATACCACCTCCTTCATTGAATCACACTTTACTTTCAAAACCTTTTTCTCAAATCTTCGCAAGCTTCCCTTCTTCAAGTTCATCTCCTTTTGTCAGTTTTGCCATAACACCAATTTCTTCTCCTTTCTAGAACTTCATATAGCGATGGATAAAACATCAAAAAACTGTCTCCCAAAAAGAAAAAACATCTTCTTCGCGGCCGACCGGTGATAAAACGCTGGTGCAACCTCGTATCGAAGAGTGTGTGCCTAGGCCAATCGAACTGACTTTCGACTTCATGGTCGACAGACCCTCCTTAGTTCCAGACTGATGTGAGCCCATGTCCCGATACATCTGCTCGATATCAGAAGACGATCTCGAGCGGGTGAAAAAGGACTGCAACTAGGAAAATAAAGAAGTGGCAATTCCTTCCCCTGAGGAGGACATCACTACCTATGAGAAAAGGTATTTGAGTGTGTACACTTACCCTTTCACATTGGGTCCTGTAGATCCGGTTATACTCGATTTCTATCGTCAATATCGGGTGATCCTTAGCTAGATCTACCCATCCTTCTAGCGTATCGTCAATTTGCTCAACTTCTTTTCGAGCAAGGTCGAGGGGATGCCTTTCACCCTCGATATCTGATTAGGTTATAAAGCCCTCGCCTTTATCGAGGTGGGTTGATAAATCTCCAGCGTCGGGCCATGGAGCCAGCTGTTCTCGAGCATCGATGAAGACAAGGACCGAGGATGGATGGGTCAATTTGTTCGAATCAAGACCTCTAACATAATTCCAGTCGAGAAAAGGCCATTCCCCGGGGAATGGAACATGAAACATAAGTGCAACCCCATCGATGATGTTTATTGTTTTACCTCTTTTATTCTTTTGTAACTAAGGTTCTCTTTTCATGGTATAGCTTCCCCTTGGTTCCCTGGTGCAATTTCGGACCTTGCTGGCTGGGTTTGACAACTGGCCTCCACCTCTTCTCATGCCGAGCATTGTTGGCGTGATTTGGCTAAGGATCGGTGGGAGGCTAAAAACCATGGTGAGCTTCTTTGCCTATATATCGAGGTTTCCCCTATAGAGTACTCCTTATTAACTTGGTTTCTTTTCATATAGGTCATGGTGAAAACGTTATTATGAGGCCACCTCCGCCTGGGGAAGAGAAGGTACCAAAGCCGACCAAAGAGAGGAAAAGGAGAAGAGCTTCTCCTCCCGATACCCCCAACCCAAAGAAAAACAAAGCTCGGAAGTCAAAAGTCGAGCCCTCCGCCCCTCATGTCGACATTGTCCAACAACCATGAGAGGAAGATGAAGAAGGTGAAGATGATGTCTTCCTTCCTGTAGCTCGAAAGAGGGGAAGTATTGAAGCTTCCAAGAGCATCGAGCCAGTGGAGGTCGAAGCGGTTCAATATCAGACCGAAGTCATCTCGGAAGAGGGTCCGAACAATGTCCTCGAGCAATCGGGTGGTGAGGACGCCCCCCGCCGTGATGATCAGCCGACGGGTGTGCCCGAAGGGTCTAGCTCCGAGGCCCTTCAAAGAGAAGATAATGTCCCAAGTGATTCACTTGGGATAATTAACATTGGCGATTCGCCGCTTGGCCCTACATTCTCCGAATGGAAGTTTCAAGATGCTCGGGCCATGGGGACTCCTGATGTGGGGCTGGCCCATGAAAGGAACGATATATTTCGGGATTGCTTCGCAGGGGTCGATGATGGTCTCGATACGGATGCATTATTCATTTTCGACGAGGCTCAGCGACTTCTGAAACAAGTAAGTTCCATTTCTTCGTGATTATGCTTGTGTTTACTTCACATCTTTCCAAGCCTAACTTTCTTCTTTGTGTACAAGTTATGGTTCTCCACCGAGAAGAATCTTCCAAATCCCGGGCTGAGCTATCCCTGTGTGAGGTTGAGCTCAAGAAGCTGACGAAGGAGAGAGATGGCCTCAAACTCCTCTACGTTCAAAAGGAATATGAGATCAAGACCCTTCGAGCAAAACTCACAAGAGCTCATCGAGATCAGACCGACCTCATCTAATGGGTAACATAATTTCTTGACTAGGTAAGACTAAAATTTGCGGAAAATAAGACAAAACAATAATAGAAACATTAAAGAAGAAGAAATACTATAAATTTTTATCGCTCGACATTTACAACTTTTACTTTCCCAAAATCCGGAAGGTCACAAAGTCACAAACTCTGAGCTACTGTAGCTCTATACAAAGGAATAAGGAAACTATATCTATATATCTCCTATATCTATACTGGAGTGGAAGGGGACTCATGAGATTCTGCGAACGCGGCAAAATTACCTCGCGGTCTCCTGAACAGCTATTAGGGTACTCCTAGCCACAGTGTTGTGTGCTGGTACCTGTATCTGCACATGGGAAACACATACGCAGGAAAGGGCGTGAGTACTCCACATTCGGTACTCAGTAAGTGCCAAGCCTAACCCCAGTCAAGTAGTGACGAGGTCAGGTTGAGGCTCTACTGAGTTTTAAATCAAGTCAGTTATAAATTTAAACAGTGAAATATAGATAAGCAATGATAAACAGGATTAATGGAAACTGGAAAAATTAATAACAGAAAGAGAGCCCTCGGCTCAGCACAACATATATCTCAACACTAAATATGCAATGCAGTACAAGGGGAAAGCTCCCGAATCTCAGTCCGTAGTCTCAATTTAAATATGCTATGCAGTACAGGGGGAAAGCTCCTGGATCTCGGTCCGTAGTCCCAATTTAAATATGCTATGCAGTACAGGGGGAAAGCATTAGGATCTCGGTCCGTAGTCCCAATTTAAATATGCAATGCAGTACAGGGGGAAAGCTCCCGGATCTCGGTCCGTAGTCCCAATTTAAATATGCAATGCAGAAGTATGTCGGATACGGCTTAATTAAACAGTTCAGGGAAAACAACATACAAGAATAAAGTAAAACTACCTAAGCTTGGTGCAACTAGTAGCAAATAAGAGGAAATCAAGTAAGGACAGGTAGGCATGCTTATTCTTAAGCTAACTACTCAGTTAAGACAGGAAACATTAACACAGGAATGAAAATGAGTGATGCCATGGAAGGAAAGGTGGAATTTTAGCAACAGTGACCCGTGTACGCACTCGTCACCTCACGTACACGGTGCCCACGTAACAAAATCAGTATAAAAATGCCTAAGGGGAAGTCCCCAACACAGAGTTAGGCAATCCACTTACCTTGACTGCGCTAATCAACTCAATACCACGCTCTTGCCACGAGTATCCAACTCCGGGTGGCCCAAATCTAGTCAATTTGATTGCATAGTGTAAATATCATTTCAAGGAAACAAAATAACTAATAAGTTCGAAGCTAATACGCGAAATTAGGAAATTCACTCAAAAAGTCCCCCGGGCCCACGTCTTGGAATCAGGTGAAAGTCATATTTTCCGGACATTCATTCGCTCACGAATCTAACCATATAAGAATCTCTCAAATCGGAGGTCAAACACCCAATCAAAACTCAATAATTCGGTCTATAAAAGTTCATCTCATTTTTCCCATTTTCTACCCAAAATTTTCGAAATTAAAGTTGAATTTAAGATTGGAATCATGGAAATCGATCTATAATGGATAAAAATCACTTACCCAAGTTACCTAGGTGCAAAAACCTTAAAAAATAGCCCCTCCCGAGCTCTCAAATTCAAAAATGGTGAAAATAGGCTTAAACCCACGAATTGGGGTTTTAATATTCTGCCCAGGTGTTTCTTCTATGCGATCGCGAACACATAGTCGTGGTCGCGAAGAGTATTCTACTACGTGCATAAAATTCCTTCATCGCGATCGCAATTAAAGGCCTACGATCGCGGACCTTCTGACCTCACAACTATGCGATCGTGGTTGGGGCCACGCTACCGCGTAGAACAAACATTGAACCTCCCTCAGACCTAGGACACCTTACGCGATCGCAATCCAGGGTGTGCCATCGCGGAGACTAACTGACCAGAATCATGCGATCGCGAATGGACTTGTGCGATCGTGAAGCACAATCTCTGAAAATCCCAACCTAACACTACGCAATCGCGGACTTATTCACACGATCTCAGAGAACACACATATGCTGCTTTAAAACTAGCAAATCCAGCAAAGGCTTAGGCCAAAATATGCCCGTTTGGGCACCCGAAACACACCCGAGGCCCCCGGGACCTCAACCAAAATTACCAACCAACCCTAATACCTTATTCAAACTTGGTCGAGCCTCAAAAACATATCTTATAACATCAAAATCATCAAATATGCATAGATTCAAGCCTAAGAACTTATGAAATTTCTAGAATTCACACTCGATGCCGAAACACGTCTAAACTCATCCGAATTACCTCAATTTTGCACACATGTCATAAATGATATTACGGACATGTTTTCTCTTTCGAAATCCCATTCCAAGTCCGATATTAAAATTTCACCTATCGGCCGAAATTGCCGAAATTCTAACTTTCGCCAATTCAAGCCTAAATCTACAACCGACCTCGAAAATACATTCGGAACACGCTCCTAACCCTAGAATCACCCAATGGAGCTAACGGAGTCGACGGAATTCCATTCCGGATCCTTCTTCACACAGCTCTAGCTACAACTTGATTTCAAAGGCTAAAATTCACATTTAAGGACTATGTGTCCAAAATCACTTTGAATTTTACCACTCAATACTCCGACAAGTTTCAATAACATAAATAGACATGGGAGAAACAGTTATTAGGAGATCAGGGCGCTAACTCTCAAAACGACTGACCGGGTCGTTACATCTACTGACTGAACCCTCAGTTCGAGGACCTTTGTCAACATGTTACGAAGCTCCAGTCTTCAGTGGGTCACCATTACTTGAATTAGAAAGGCAAACATATGGGCAAGGGAAATTGCAGTGTGCTTGGTGCAAATGGCATTCTTTTTTCATGATATACCAATCAGAACGGAGGGTCCTACCTACATACATGATTGATAGAATCACTACGTGGGGGGCGGTCAACTTGATGTGGGAGAGGCATGAGTGCAGTTCGATCTTATGGTGTATTAGTTTGTAGTGAGTATGGCCTCTTTTTTCGTTGATCAGTTTGCCTCCGGTCTATTGAAAAGTAGGAATTCCTATGGAGGTTTTGTCAACGAACGCGTCTCGGGCTGGATTGACTAGCCTAACCCACCCTTAATGAGGATTAACCATAGTTGGGTGTCCGCTTTAGTGTGATTTACGAAGGCTAGGCTATGTTTGGTAATATCCAAAACAAATGAAAAGAGGTCGGGGTCGATAGGTGGAAGTTGGCAAGAAACTTGATCCCCCCCCCCCCAAAAAAAGGGGAAGTCGCAGTCGAACTCTTATTCTGGAAATAAGTCGAGGCCTTTTTACCAAGTCTACCAGATAGAAGATGATAGAGGGCCAATTATTGTTGCCTTGCACAAGGCGGTGCCCTTTCACTTCGAGTTCTTTCCTTCGTAGTCAAATCTGATGATACGCTTTGGCGATGTTACCTACCAAATAAAAGGCCTGCTAGGTGATCAAAATCTCTCAGGTCAGTTAAGACTCACTCACTCACCTACTCCTTATCTATTTAAGACTTTCTTCTATCTACTTAATTTAAAAGGCGACCCGCCGTGCCGGACTATAAGATAATATACAGTTCTTGTACTACTTGATTGACTGGTAAGAAAGAGCTTCCGTAAGAACTGGAAAACTCTTGTATGTACATTAACCCTCTCTTCCGCTACTGGTGGACTGTTGCACAGAAAGGGCGACAGAAGCAACCTTTCTTAGTGCGCTTTTCAAGCACTTAGCTTCTGTTAGTGCCCGGGCGCCAAGGCCATGTTGTTCAATTGGAAGCCTAAGCCAAGAAGGTACTAACGAAGAGACGGGCCCCATTAGAAGATAGGGGGAGGATTTCTTGAGGTAGTAATTGCGAACATATCTCCTCTTCTCTTAACGTGCACAGTTTGCTTACATGCCACCTTAGGGACATCTCTTTTTCTTAGTTTCACGCTGGACTAATGATAATGAATGAAAGTCATTCTTTTAATAAACGTATAGCAACTGTTTAGTGTACAAGCAATTCTTTAGTGGTTGCACCGAAAGTACGGTGGAGATTGGTTGAAGATGATGTTACGCGAAGTTCAGAACCAGTCTTGAAGTGAATGAATTAGAAAGAAGCAAGGTTTTTGATACGAATCTTTCTTGAACTATATTAGAAACAGATCTTCCCCTCCACACCAATCATGAGTTTTTCTCTATTCCTCTCGTATATCGTCGTAACGCCCTTAATACTAGGTTTTGAAAAGACTTTTCATGTCATTCCCATTTAGGTCTTATTTGGATCCCTCCGTTGTTTCCTTTTCCTTCCGCACCTTTCCTCGAAATGAGAAAGAAGATGGTACATTTGAATTGTATTATTTAAGTTCTTATTGCTTGCCAAAAATCCTACTTCTACAATTGGTAGGTCACCGGGTTATTCAAATAAGTC